>OX393576.1:52659148-52835834 GCA_947652605.1 Elmis aenea
AAATGACGTAATAATATACAGGGTGTTCCTTTTGAAAAAATAAAGTTATTGATGTTTGAAAATTGGGAAGTTGGCACATCTATAAGAAACACCCTGTATAATATAAATTAATTTTGATGTATTTAGACTGTGACTACACCTTTTGACTTTGTATGTACAAAATATCATATGCCAATTATTATTCATAAGGTTGTGCTCTTGACAAGTATTGTACCCTGTTTTTCTGGAAATTCAAAGATTTTTTAAGATAAATTGGCAACGTCGCAAAAAAATGAAAAAAACAAAATAATGTCATATGGAGATTTTCTTGCTGAATTCGATTATGCAAAAATATACTGGGTGTTCAATTTAAAAAAAATACCTTTAGTGACGCCCCACTTTTATGAAACCCCCTGTATACTTGAAACTAATTTTAAAACATGCACGTGTAGAAATACTATAAGTTTCATTAAAAACTTTTTTTTATTAAGTTGACATTAAGGGCAATAATGGACTTTATCGCACTAATGGCGCACCCTGTATAACGGATTTCTTTACGGTCTGCGCCGCTTCTCCGTCCCCAGTCTCCATTCTCTTCTGTCATAGCACATGTCCTCCTCTAATTGTCTTGTTTTCATGGCCTCATCTATAACGTCCCGCCAGCTTCTTCTAGGGCGTCCTCTTTTTCTTCTTTCGGCCGGTATCCATTCCAGAATTCTCCTTGGCCATCGTATTTTTCATCCTTTTCGTATGTCCGAACCATTTTAGTTGCTTCTTTTCGACAACCTCTATTATGTTGGTGTCCATGTTCATATTTTCTCTGATCGTGTCGTTTCTGACTCTTTCTATCCTTGATTTTCCACAACTTCTCCTAAGGTAATCCATTTCCGTCGTCATGAGTTTGTTTCTATTCTTTTTTGTCTCTAGATCTATCAGCGCTAAATGTAGTTCCCTATTCCTCTGTGCTCTTTTGTCGCATGCTATTTTGATAGTAAAAATATTATCTACTGTAGATCGTCCCGTTCTAAAACCCGCCAGTTCTTCTGGCTGTCTTCGATCTTCTTCTCTATCATATTCCTTTATTATCTTTGAGTACATTCTTCCTATTGAACAAATCACTGCTATTCCTCTATAGTTTTTAGCTCCTTTCTTGTGGATTGGCGTAATATATGCTGGTCTCCATTCTTCGGGTACTTTTCCTCCATTTATACATCTTTGGAACAGGCTTGCCAGACTCAAATATAATTCTTCAGGTCCGTATTTCAGTAATTCATTATATATACCCCCTATTCCGGGTGATTTTTTAAGTTTCATGGTTCTAACTACTTCCTTTATCTGTGGTATATCTATAGTAATGTTTTCATTTTCCGTTCCTTCTTCTATTTTTTCCTCTTTTAAGAATTTTCTTCTTCTTTCTGTCAATAGTTCTTTAAAGCAGGGGTTTGGAGCGGAGCGCGGAGTTGGAGCGCGGAGCAGTGGAGCAATGGGTTTTTGCCCGGAGCGGGAGCGGAGCCCGGAGCAAATAATTTTGATTGCTCCACTGCTCCACTTTACTATTATAAACTACAATTTTTTTTAATGAATTATTTTCATGGGTATAGTATTTAATAAAATTATAAATAAACTAAATTTGATTTTTTTGAAGTAAAATTATTATAATGTAACTTTTCTGAATATTAATTTTCATTATTTTGTATTTGAATTTTGAAAAATTTTAAAGAACTTTTTTTTCTATTTTTAACTTGAAGGTCAATAATTTGCTCATTTATTTAACCACTTGTTTCTTAGGGTCAAATATTGTAATTTTTGGTCCATTTCCACATATCTCATAAAAAAAACAATTTTTTAAATAAAAAACTTATTTTATTAATATTTGGAGCGCGGAGCGGAGCGGGAGCGGAGCGGGAGCGGAGCGGGAGCGGAGCTGGAGCAGGCATCTCGAGGCCGGAGCGGAGCTGGAGCGGAGCAACTAAAAAATTTCTTAAAAAAAAAAAAAAAAAGTACAAGCCTACTGATAATATTTACGAGTTTTAATCTTCGCCAATCGTAATATAATCGAGTTATTTATTAATACTTCTGTAATTCGAGGTTGTTTGCCTAAAAGTGTAATTTTGCCATGTCCATGCCGGATATTAATGAAACCACGGACAATTAATCAAAATCAAGTTCCAATAAGGTGTAAAACAAACTTGCAAGAACGCTTACTAACCTCCAGACAATATTAAGTTTTAAAAATAAGCTAATAAGTTCAATGTTGTTAAAATTATAGAGGTCAATTCGTATAATTCGCGAAATGTACCAATCTATTTTATTTTCATTCAAGAAATGTCTTCTTTATCTTCATCTTGATCGGATCCTCTGATACCCTTCGGTGTCAGTTATAGTTCTTGATTATGTTTCTCCATCTTTGTCTATCATTTGCTGACATCTCTCCACCTGACTCCTTTTACTTCTAGTCTGTATCACCCATTTTGTTCTTGGTCTTCCTCTACTTCTTATTTCCTCAAACTTCGTTTTCCACCCATTTTTGGGTACCTGCTTTCTAAAGCATGCGTAGATATCCCATCCATCTTAATTAGTGTGATTCCGTCATTTTCTTTATGTCTTTCGCTTCTAGGCTTTTTCTGGTTTAATCGTTGCTTATTTTATCAATTAGTCTAAATCCTTCTATTCTATCTCATCTCAGGCGTCTGTATTCTTTGTTTTTACTTTTTTGTTAGTGCCTAAGTTTCTAAACTATAAGTAAGAATTGGTACGTATACTGCATTAATTACTCGCTCGCGTTAGTTTCTTTTGAGATCTCCTTCTTCTTACTTATCAGGTCCGGTTTTACCATAAAACGGCTCTAGGCAATTGCCAGCCTTACTCATTAAAAAAACGAAATGATAGATTTAAAAAAATCTTAGCTCTTATAACAATTTACCATTTTCTGCAATTATCGTTCCTAAATATATAAAATTTTATACCGGCTTTGTCCTTTCTTGGTCTAGCATTATTAAAACCATTACATGATTCTTCGTTCTAAGCATAGACTTTGTCTTTTTTCATATTAATGCTCACTTTGTATTTTCTTAAAATATCTGCTCATACCCCCAGATTATGTTCCAATTTCTTTTCGGTTTTAGCTAATAGCATCACATCATCTGCAAAGGCTAGTTCTGGTAAATATATTGATTTCTGTTTAATTCATCTCTAGTAGGCTTTCTTTGCACTCCTTAATTAATTTATCTATGCGAATTATAAAAAGCACTGGACTTAAAGTACATTACTGTCTTACTCCCACTGTTGTTTTAAATTCCAGGGAACTCACTGTTGTAGGTTCGCAAATAATTTCTACTACTCTTATACAGGGTGACTTGTGGGAATCGGACGTTTTTTGAATGAACAGAACTCGGTTGATTTTCAAGTTTTTTTTTTTTGGTTTTTTTTGCAAAGTGAAGAATAACATATGCCATTTGCTATAACAAAGTCAAGTATCCTCTTGAATGGAAAGCATATACTGCAAACGCATCCATGGAAGTTGTTAGAAACACGTTCCCTGGCCGCGTCAATTCGCGTTTCGGTGACTTGCCGTGGCCCCCAAGATCACCAGACTTATTTTCCTGCGACTTTTTCTTTTGGGGGCACTTAAAAGAACGTGTTTTTGTCCACAAACCGCGTACACTAAGGGAGGAAAGATGCCATTACAGAAGAGACGCATTTAATTGACGCACAGCTGCTAGGCCCAGTCATGAATGACTTCAGGCAGAGACTTGAAACTTGCATTCAGGAGGATGGATATAATTTTCCATAACTAAATAATTATGGTAAATCAAATAGCATATGTTGTTTCTCAATTTGTAATAAATAAGTTTGCTTTTTCTTGAAAATCAACCGAGTTCTGTTCATTTATTTGTATACTTGATTTTAAAAAAAACTAAAAAAAACAAAAAAAAAAACACTTTTTCGTTCAAGGTGATACTTGACTTTGTTATATCAAATGACATATGTTATTCTTCACTTTGCAAAAAAAAAACAAAAAAAAAAAAAAAAAAAAAAAAAAAACTTGAAAATCAACCGAGTTCTGTTCATTCAAAAAACGTCCGGTTCCCACAAGTCACCCTGTATGAACTCTAAATTGCGGCTATTCATCCTTCACCCACCTTACTCGTTCTCAATATTTTCAGATCTTTTCCATTGGCACTATCAAAGGCTTTAGTCAAATCAATAAAACACAAGCACAGCGTCTTTGAATGTTCCATTGTTTTTTCACTTAACTGTCTTTACGTAAAAACTAGATTCTTGGCGCTTTTACATGGTCTAAAGCCGCATTGTGCATTTTTCAAATTTCTTTAAGAAATGTATAGGGTAAAAATTTTCTTTTAATTTTGAACTTTTTTTTAGTACCTATATCAAGCTGCTTTCTCACATTTTGAACAATATATCAGTCCTGATAAATGGTTGCTCAAAATTGTTTGCAATATTTAAATGAAAATAAGCTTTTTGTTGTAAGAAAAACCCTAAAATTATATACAGGGTAGAGCAAATTCCAATGTTTTACAGGACCTTGACTTTCGAGATATGAAGTAACTTTTATTTTTTTTTTGAATGTAAACCCTAGTTGGCCATGACTTTATATGTAAAAGCATTTTTTCGGCTTTACACGAAATATATAGTTTTACATATCTTTTGCAAAAAATAACCGAGATATGGCTGGTTTTGTAAAAATTTCCCTATCAAAGTTTGCCATGATTTCGTTTTTTTATAAAAAATTTCGTTAACCATTTACCGAGATACCCTGTAAAACATTTGAATTGGTCCACCCTGTATAGCACTTGGGACTTTTTCTTTGGCAAACTAATTTTACTTTTCTATTACCTTATTTTATTCTTTAACGAAAATAATCACACCCAAGGTGTTATTTGGTTTTTTGATCCCAATTTGCTGTTCTAAATTTATTTGTTTATCTCCCCTACATTTTTATTTATTGGATTAATCAGTTTATTTATCGATATTCGCTTTAAAAGTATGATACACTTAAGTGGGTCATTATTCACGTTACTTAACATAACTATTCTTTTGATCTTTTGTATCAGTACATATTAATATTGGTCATGATATTTAGTTTTAGGACTTAACAAAATAAAGTATTCAGTATGATGGTTTAGCTGTCTAAATAAATATTTGTTTTAAGATATAATACCGCGTATTGATTTCGTTGCACATGAACAAAAAATTGTATTATATGCAAACAACTTAAATGCTACTTCAAAGTATTTTTTTTTTAGACAGACATAAATTGTTTTAAGGTAAATATAACACAGTATGAAGTAATGAAAATTATGCAATGCCAATTATGTCAGATGTGTGCTTAAGTTACAATTTTCTTGAAAATATTAGTTGTGTCCACCAAACGCTTAGAGCCATATTGATGCAAAATTTCTTAAATATCGTAAAACTCTGCTAATCAAGAGCTATTAGCTGTATACATTTTTTTTCTGTTATGTTGCAAAAACCACCAAAATGTTCGTCTGTAATATTTTGAACCAAGGAATAATTTATAGTCAAGATACTAAATAGAAAACTGGTTCCAGAATCAATACTGGTTTTGAAAAGAAAAACTATTCGAAGTCGATTTTTTAATAATTTTCGCTTTTTCGGCCTCGATAGAAACATGTTCGTTGCTTACAAGGGAAGGTCACGATACGTTGTCGCTAGAATTTGATTAAGGCTGTGTTTATTGCATGAACGACATCAAAACTAAATGTTTTCCAGAGTTATACGTGCCACTGGCCATTACCTTCGGAAAAATAGGGGAAAAACTGAAAAATTGGTATAAACAGGTCATTTTTGCGATTGCGTTGGCCATAAAACAGTCAGAAACAAAATTGAAATTCTTCTATCTACCAATGCGCGTATCCTTTGCAAGTAAAATGGTGCAAAGTTTTTGAAAAAATCTTGAACGGTTCCGGAGAAAAATGTCAAAAACGAAACCCCTGCATAAGC
The DNA here is from genome assembly GCA_947652605.1 of Elmis aenea. NCBI lineage: Eukaryota > Metazoa > Arthropoda > Insecta > Coleoptera > Elmidae > Elmis > Elmis aenea. Next base: position 52,665,113 of record OX393576.1, read on the forward strand.
GCTATGATTTGAGAAGTTGTCGTATATCTGTATAACTATATCTATGCGACTTGTATAGGCGTTTAACATAGGGAAAACCGTTTTTACAAAGGCCTCGTTTTTTGAGTTTTTCTCCGGAACCGTTTAAGATTTTTTTCAAAAACTTTGCACCATTTTACTTGCAAAGGATGTGCGCATTGGTAAATAGAAAAATTTAGATTTTCTCTCTGACGGTTTCATGGCCAACGCGATCGCAAAAATTACTTTTCTTATTCAGATTTTCAGTTTTTCCCCTATTTTTCCCAAGAAAATAGCCAGTGGCACGTATAACTCTGCAAAACATTTTGTTTTGATGTTCTTCATGCAATAAACACAGCCTTAATCAAATTCTAGCGACAACGTATCGTGACCTTCCCTGGTTAGTTAATGTAACTGTAGTCAGGTGAACGCAAAAAAACTCAGCAACCCAACATGCTCATCAGTACGTAATCAAAGTCGACTTACATTTTAGTAGTTATTAGTTTAATATAAATTTGTTACTATTTTTATTTAGTCATACTCATAAGTCCCTCTACCGTCAGGTGTAGGACTGTTTAGTTGTGTTCTGACCATCTTCCACTTCTTTTTGTCTTTTTGTCTTGTGCTAGCTTTTTTATCTATTTCCATTTAAGGTTTCTATCCGTTGTTGCTTTTTTAACTTCGTCCTAGTTTAACTCGTTCTACCTCTTTTGTTTTTTCCCTATGGCCTTGCTTCATAGGCTTTTCTGGTTAAGCTTTCTTATTTTATCCTATAAATGTGACCCAACCACCACAGCTGTCTTTCTTGTATTTTTGTTTCAACTGATTTTTATTATATATTTATTATATTAATCTATTTTTTTATACTTTCCTTAAATGTTCTTAGAAATCCCATTTTTGCTTCATTCACACGTCTACTGTTTTTGTTTGTGAGTGTCCACGTTTCACTTTCGTATAAAAGTGCCGGAGTTACTACCTTTTTGACCACTTCTACTTTTGTTTGTTTTGGGACTTCTTTATTTCCAAAACATGATGATCCTAAACTATTAAATATTCTTCCCACATTGTCCATCCTTCCATTATTCTCAATGATCACTCCTAAATATTTAAATCTTTATACATACATATCTTAAATGTACCTACATGTCTACAAATGTTCGTCAAAATATACTCAAAATGAAATGTATATAATGGTAAAGTGTTTCGTCGAATGAAAGTTGCTGTAATTTTAAAATATGTTACAAATGCATCAGACTTGGGTGAAAAATGTTTTACATTTTTGAACAATGTATTTTTAATTTGTCGACTATATTAAATCGTGTGAGAGCCAACCTACGATCAAGATAAAAACAAATGTGTGAAACTAAAGGGAGTTCACCTTAGAAATGCTGTCGTATTTGTTTCATATCTATTTAATTAAATCCTATCATATTTGTTTATTAATAAATATATGACTTAATATCGCCCCTTTCATTGATCTACTTTTTACATTTATACGTGACCAAAGTCTCCTTTGCCAAATATAGACTAATGCACTATAAAACATTTGAATCAAAAATTATTCAAATTTTATTTTTAGGCCGCTCTTCTGGGATCAGCAGCTTCAGTCATAAGCCTAGGATCAGATATCTGTGGTTCCTTACGGTTACCTCCTCTGTATTGCGGAGTGTGGGGCCATAAACCAACTGCAGGTGCTGTGTCTTTCGATGGCCACTATCCAGTCAGCACAGATGCAGTAAAGTGGACACAAGTTTTCTCGTTGGGACCAATGGCCAGATATGCAGTTGATCTTCCATTGTTGCTCGACATAATTGCAAAACCAAATCTGAGAACCGTTTTAAGGTTGAACGAACCGGTAAGCGCATAAACACGAAGCTTATTTTGATGAAACGGATCATTCCCCGCTGCACATTTGCTCAAGACCATAAGCTTTCAAAGAGCTTTATATTTATCATGTATTTTTTTGGAAACTAGATTAAAGAACTCACAAAACAATATTCTGTCCGATTTTCTTTGCATCATCGCCTGTATTATCTTTGCACCGACGACAAATTGGCAATGACGAATTCTTTTACATACATGTAACTAAATGTTATTACAGGTAAATATGAGAAATATCAAGATACGTTACATGGAAAATGACGGGGGATCTCTTTTGGCTCATAAAATTAGCCGACATAATAAAGAGGCTATGAGGAAAGTCGTAGCACATATGGAAAAACAAGGATATCAAATAGAACGGGTAAGTTCCTGAACATTTCCTCCATTTAAATGAATTTTCAGGCGTTATTAATACTCTTCAAATGCAAAGAAAAAGATTAATCGACAATTTATAACTTGTCCAATTGTGTTTTATTATTTTTTGACAGAAAACATTATTTTGTGAGTATTAAATTCAAAATAAACCTTCTGTCAATTTGTTTCTGTTACTGTGTACTTCAGGCATTTCATAATTGAAATGCCTTAAATAATGATTTTTTGTCAAAAAAATAATAAAATACAATTAGACAAGTTATAAACCATCAGTTACTGCAACGAACTTGTTTTGTTTAGTCAAAAACAACGATTTGTGAAAATAATAAATATCTCTTAAACTAATTTTTCTCAAAAATTTTGCTGTTTGCTTATTTTTTTAACGCACTATCGGATTTAATATTTAATTAATAATAATCAATTTAAAAAAGCATCTACACCATGTAATTTGAAAAAAAAAAGTTGACAATCGCCTGACATATTTCATCGTACAAAAAACATTTGAACGTCATTTCATAGAAAATTTTCCACGATTTACAAAAATATAAGATTTATAGGGGTTTTCTCCTAAAATAACAAATTTATAGGGATGCTACAGTCAAACTGTATACATCAACATTTTTCAAATTAAGTTAATGATAATATTCTTTTAGCTTATTGTATATTGCAACCAAATATGTTTTTTTTTATCAATAGCGGCATAGACCCTCCAGTGTTGCATAGAACACTTATTTCTCCAACTTTGATCGTTCTAACTATTCTGCCAAACTTACATCAAAGGGCTCTTCAAGATTTCCCCAAGTCCACTTTAGCCCCGTTTACACGTACAGTCCGACCTCACGGTTTTGGCATGCCGCTCCAGAATGCCGTGCCGGAGCGGCAGTTTGGAGCGTACGCTCTTGGTCCGTGATACACAAAACTAACACAATCCAAGTCTGCGTGCCAGATTGTAGGTTTGGAGCGTACAGGCTGAAATGTGTCCGTGTAAATGTTAAATTCGAAGGTTTTGGAGTGGCGTGTGGTATTTCAGCCGAGTTGGAAAGTTTTGTATCACACTCCAACATGCCTTCAAAACAACAACTAAGAAATTGTTCGATATTACTTAAACTTTCAGTCGGTTCTTCTTGATCTTTTGTAAATAAAAGTAGATTGAAATACCATAAGCTTGGTTGGTGGATATCCTCTTCAGCACAACCGCTTCGTTTTGTGTCCGTAATTTTTTTTAATTCTTTTCGGAAACACCCACGTATGCCTTGAATTTTTTTTAATACTAAATCTTTATTGGCAGCTGGGCAAACTGCCGTTTTACAAAAACCAATTAATTTTTCATAAGCCCGATTTTTTAAATTTCGGTTTTTGTAGTCTTCTGATTTTAATTTCCATAAGCATGGAAAGCTTCTATATATTTCTATGAATTTTTCTAAATTTTCTTTAGACCAAGACATTATTAAGTACCAAACGAGACAACAATACGCTTCAACACAAGTCTGTATGTGTAAATGCTACACAAGTCGAGACCTGCAGTCTTGATGTTTGAGTCGAGAACGCGCTCCATGCCTCTCAATTGGGCTGAGCATTTACACGAACAGTTTTGGCGTACGTGTCTGCAGTGTACGCACCAAAAGCGTCGAAAAAACCGTCCGTGTAAACGGGGCTTTTCTCTAGTGAGATGTAATTCCGCAGAACCGCAATTTTGCGTTAAGGATGTTTAGTTAAATTATTTTCGTTTGTACACTTAACAACAGATAAAAAGATTTAAAAAAGTAAACAAATAAACAAATAACCCACCAAAAATCTTAGTCGTATTACATTTCATTTTCATACACACAAAATTGTTTGTTTTTGTTTCCACACAGGTTTGTAAAAAACTGAAAAAATTGAGAAAATTCTCGTAATATAGGATATGTGTTCTTTAACACGCAATTTAACTATTATTTTAAATATTTAAAAATATATCCCGTTCTACTTTAGGTTTTATAAAATGTTGATTAAACCGTGAATAATGATCAAACGCGTAGATTTTTTTTGACTTAAACTCTTTATACGCAGGTACAAATTCCAGAACTCAAAAATTCAGGTAAACTTAGCTTTTTGGGTTTATTAGATATTGATAACGTAGAAAATCTTTTCGACGGCAATGGAAATGGTGCTTTTACCGAATTATTTAGATATATGACATGCAGATCGAGGTCCATGCTCACTTGCATACTGTATGGAATACTAAAAAAAGTTTCCAGTAAATTACCAAAATCGTACAAGGAAAAAATGTACGAACAGTTATCTCTACTATCGACGAAATTAAATGAAGTTCTCGGCAACGACGGAGTTCTTCTGTATCCCTCGTTCCCTGGAGCTGCTCCTTACCATGGGGAATTATATCATAGAGTGTTAGATACAAGTTATATGGGAATTTTTAATGTAACTGGTTTACCTGCCACTAATTGTCCTGTCGGTTTGAATTCGGAGGGTATGCCTATTGGAATACAGGTAAGAAAATAATTAATTGTTTTATTAGAATGTAGAAAAAATAGTCTCGGAAATGTTAAATATATGTTAATTCTTTTGCGTTCTGCTTATGCCTATTGGCTTTAAAGTTAAAAAGACCTTAACCAATAAAGATCACTCTAGGATTTTGTGCTACTTAAGTAATATACATTCTCATTCTTGGCGTCAGGCTATTACCAAGCAACACGTTTTTGTGGCAACAAGACAAAATTATTGCCAAATTATCAATGCTCTTGTGTCATTAAAACTAATTAAAATTTGTGTATTACTGTTTGTTCCATTAAGGGCTTCTAATAAAGAAGAGTCACGATATGTTGTCGCTAAAATCTGATCACTGTGTTTATTGCATCAAGAATATCAAAAATTAATGTTTTGCAGAGTTATACGTGCCATTGATAATTTACATCGGAAAAATAGGGGAAAAAATTGAAAATTGAAAAACAAAGGTAATTTTGGCGATTGCGTCGTCAGGGATAAAATCAATTCTATTGACCAATGCGCACATCCTTTTCAAATAAAATGGTGTAAAGTTTTTGAAAATATCCTGAACGGTTCCGGAAAAAAACCTGAAAAAGCGCTATGATTTGAGAAATTTTGGTATATCGGTATATCTGTTACGATTAAATCTTTGCGACTTGCATAGACGTTCAAAATAAGGAAAACCGCTTTTACAAGGGTTCCGTTTTCGCATTTTTCTCCAGAACTGTTTAAGATATTTTCAGAAACGTTGCACCATTTTACTTGCAAAGGATACGCGCATTGGTGAATCGAAAGATTTTGATTTTATCTCTCACGCTTTCATGACCAACGGGATCGCAAAAATTACCTTTATTTTTCAATTTTTCAGGGTTTTTTTTCTATCTTTCTTATGTAAATCAATGGCACGTATAACGCTGCACAACATTTATTTTTGATTTTTCTGAAGCAATAAACACAATCTTGATCAGATTCTAGCGACAACATATCCTGACCCTCCCTTGTAAGCAGGGCAAGAAACCGGTTTTTTAAACCGGTTACCCGTTATTTTTTGTCCGTAAAAGTTATTTTTAACCAAAACCGTTATTATTAATAACAAAAAAAAAACGGTACCCTTTAACCAAAATAACTGAAAACCTGTTTTTTTACATCTTTTTTTTTGAATAAAAATTTCTTCAAAAAAATACAAAATCTGTATTAAATGCTATTAGTTTACCAGATGTCATTACTGAACGCTCGATTGTACATATATTATAAATAGATAATATCTTTTAATACATCCTAATCTAAATAATGTCAAAAACCGGTTTTTTGTCTGGTTTTTACAACCGTTTTATAACTTCAATCGTTTTTTTTTTACAGAAAACCGTTTTTTTACGAAAATAAACTGTTTTTAAATAAAAACCGTTATAAAAATAAAGTTCTCGATCTAACCTGACCAAATTTTTTTTCGGTTTCGAGCCCTGCTTGTAAGTATCATTTATCATCGTTGCTGAGATCAAAACTAAATCCAGCTACCTGTTTTGTAAATTGTAGCACTATTTTAATTAAGGTAATCCACACGTCAGTTATGCCAACATGGCAATCGCCTTTTAATTATAATTTTTGCGCTATATGTAAATTTTACTTTCATCCTTATTCATCGTTAAAGCAATGGTTAATATTTTACTGATGTTTTTTGATTTTAGGTTGTGGCAGCTGCCCATAACGACCGATTAACATTAGCAGTCGCTCAGGAAATAGAAAGAGCCTTTGGTGGTTGGACGCCTCCTCCATGTGATAATAAAAATATTAATTCCATTTAAATCATAGTTTTACGTTTTTTAATTTATTTGAATTTTAAACAAGAATAGTTTATAAGGATCTACGGTGTAAAAAATTAACGTCTTTCGCAAACGAAATGCGTTACGTGCATAAATTTGTATGTACCTATGTATTATTTTAATAAAAAAGTATTTAAAGTGATTTTTTTTTTATACTTTACTCTTATGATTTTTAGCCTCGCCTGTGCGTTTTCAAAATTTTTTTTGGTTCTATTGATATTTTTTATCGATACTCGCTCAAAGGAAAGATATTTTACTACAATGTTTAAGCAAAAAAATGAAATACTGGTAAACTAAGGTGTGTTACAGTGTAACTAACATAAAAAGTACAGTACACAGACTGATACAAGGAACAGGTATTTGTATCTCGCTTCTTATTAGAGAAAGACCTTAGATTTAAACTTAACAAAATTGGTAAAGTGCATCCTAATTATTAACCCTTCGTCGAGCTTACAGATGTGAGATACTTTGCACTGAATTTATTAAGCAACTCGTTAGCCGATTCGCGTTAAAACTTGAGCGTCCAGCTAATTCCCCTCTGTATCTTAACATTCTTCACTGATTTATCAGAATAGTTTCGACTATATAAACGAAAATTTGTAGCAGATATTATATTCTTGTCGACTTTGTTATGAATCTTTTAGCTTGGAATAGTAAAATGGATGGTTATGAAGCTAATAAGTAAGAATGTAAATAACTACCAATTTTTATATATCTTCTAAACTAATTTTTGCTACACAGGGTGTCCCAGATTACATTTTCCGCATGGGGATCTCGCTTATTATAAGAGATACAGGTTTGTTTAAATTAGATGAATTATTCCTTAGTATGAGAGGAGCCAAAATAAATTTTAAAAGTACAAAATTCCTCGTGCTTCAGATTTTATAGCAAAAACTGTTTTGTCTTAATCGTTAGAACAATTTTATTTGTACTTTCTGAAGGTACTTTTTAATGAAGAATGTAACTATTATTTTAGATTTTTTTTAACACCTACCATTTTCGACATATTACCCCTAGTTCCATTTAATTAGTTGTTTTTTGTTTTTATTTTCATAGATATGTATATAGCTTGATAAGTGATGGGTAAAATACGATATTTTTTCATTTTGTGACTTATTTATAAAAATAGATCTAGCAACTTATATCTCATTTAAACGAAAAAAAATGCACATATAACTATTCCATAGCCAACTTAGTGGCCCATAAGAAAAAATGAAATTAGGGGTAATATCTCAAGAATGGTAAGTGTAAAAAAAATCTGAAATAACAGCGAGATCCCCATGTCTCCATGCTGGTAATCTAATCTGGGACACCCTGTATATTGATTTTCATAAATGATTCCTATTTGATTGATTTTGTTAGTGTTTAATGTTTTGTTAGACTTTTAAAAGATTATTAATATACATCCAAAAAGAATTTAATTTACGTTGTAAAGTACTTTTTTTTGTAAATAATATATAGGTAAATGGTAAATCTTAATTATAATTCGATATAATGCGCAATGTATCTACCTAATACATTACGCCTAGTCTCATTCATTTTACTGCGGCATAAAATGAGCAATAAAAAAATTTCAAGAGTTTTTAAGAATTTTTTTAATTTTTACTCTACAAATAATTAAAATCGGATCCTTTACATTTTTATATCTTTTGCAAACAATGGCACTAATCTTAAATATGTTTTGATATTATCAAACAGCATAATATTCAAGGACTTTTCCAAATCTGAACGTATGTAAGTTCCACGATTTAAAATTAACATCTATATGGCAAAAAAAAAACAAATAATATACAAACATTAAGGATAGAGTAAAACTGAATAAGCAAAAATTAAATGTGACTTTGTCTGTAGCATGAATGACCATATATGATAAAAACTTATTGTTTTTTACAAATGTAACCAATCAGTATACTATAAAATAAAGTATGAGATAAAACACAGGTAGGTACTTATAATATGATACGATATGTGACTTATTTTAAATATTCAGTGAAATATTGTAGAGGTAACTATTGATCATTTACTACCTACATTCAATAATAATATACAGAAAAAATACAATGTGTTAATATACTTAAAGTTTATTTTATATTTTAAAACAATCTTTAAGTTTGTAAAATACATCGGGTAATGTTTATTTTTGTGACATTAAGTATTTACTATTTATTGTACATATTTATTTACACAAAAAAATCTGTTTAGCATTTCTACTTACGCGATTAATTGCAATATTTAATTTTACAGTTTGTTTTACGAAAAAAATACTGCAATTAGACAACTTTTAGTATTACCCACTTGGCGATTTATGTTTGCAAGGTCGTCACCATAAATCACACTTTACTTTCAGATTCAGTACTTGTCTTTTAAAAGTTAAACTACTATTTAAATAAAGAATTCTTCAAAATGAATATGACTTCTTTTAAGTTTTCATCCGATATTACATATACAATAAACATTAATTTATTACTCATAACATATAAAAAAAAAATAGCCAGCATATTCAGCTCTAGACGATTGTATAACAACAATGTTTTTAGCAAGTCAAAAGCATTTGACAACACTAAAACACGCTCATTCACAAATTCTTATTCTTATCACTTTCAATGTGCAAAGTAAATAGTAATACAATAGCTTATTGATAAATTTTAGACTAGATATGGCTACCATAGGAGATATTATTATCGGCATACATTTATGGATAATGTCGCTTTTTCGATTATTTAAACCTAGACCAGTACGAAACATTTTACCGCGAATTGTTAATCCAATCCTGAAACACAGTGCTACAGTTTTGGCCAGCAAGATTCGAAAGAAAGAGGTAAGAAAATTTGCTAAAAATACAAACCACTTACAAGTAATATTCATAGTGATAAATTTTACACTTTTAATTAAACAAACAAACTTTTTGTTGTCCTACCAGAGAACACAGCCTTGATCAGATTCTAGAGACAACTTATCACGACCCTCCCTTGTTAATTTATGTGGCTTAATGGCTTTTTAAAATATTTTAAATATCGAATTGCATAGATCACCAGCGAGGAAGTTGTGACAACATACATCTCACGAATAAAACAAGTGAACGGAATTCTAAATGCAGTTGTAGAAGATCGGTTTGATGCTGCTTTGGAAGATGCAAAACTAGTTGATAAGTATTTAGCAGAGACTTCGTATGATGAAGAGGATCTTCGAGCTAAAAAGCCACTGCTGGGAGTACCTTTAACAGTAAAAGAAGCATGTGGACTTGGAGGTCAATATGCTTACTAAATTAATTTTACTGCCTATCGTTAGGTGTAACGCTTTCGTTTGTAAATTTATGAGGTTTTTGCTTGTAAGCTTCCCTTCGTCTTTGCCTGTCTCTTACCCAACTTAATCTTCTTTTATCTCACCCTTTCGGGTGTTTCTTATTGCTTGGTAAACTTTTCTGGTTATCCTCTCCCATTAGATCTACTAATCTTTAATATCTAAGGCTTTCTCCGTATACCTTTTACTAAACCTATCCATTTGTTGATTTCTTTGTTTATCTTCCTGTTAAAATGTAGTTACACCGGGTCTTTTTCTCACTTTTTAAATGTAGCATATTCATGAAATTTTTTTTTTATCGTATCAAAGGCTTAAGCCAAGCTGGTGGTGCAATTTTAAAGAAAGGAACAAAAGCGCCACAAGATGGAGAAGCTGTATCCAGATTAAAAGCCGCCGGGGCTATTCCGCTTTTGGTATCCAATACTCCGGAATTATGTCTTAATGCAGAAACCACAAATTATTTAACTGGCACAACATCCAATCCATACGACTCTACTAGAACCTCTGGTGGATCATCTGGTGGAGAGGTGAATACCATATATGAATTATTGATCATTCAGAACCTTTTAATTGCGTATTTAATCGTTTCATTCAAAAATAGCGAATTCACTAAATTCTCACACAGTAAATAGACAAATATGTATACTGACGAAGCATCGCGATGCGGTAACACCGTGTAGGATTTACAATCAACAAAAAAACAATAAATAAGTGACTTTTTATTAAACTGCAGATCAGCATTAAAATAACAACAACAGTAAAATAATTTCAAAAAAGTGTTAATTATACTTTGATTTATTTTAGAAGACTTTATCATAATTAAATAACAATTACGTTATTCATAATTTTATTTTTCTACGGCCACCAATGTAAATTACTCTTACCGTACAGCCTGCATGCATAGTAAGTGGGTCCTTACGCACGGTTAGCAAAAAGCACAGCTTTTTAAAGAAATGATCAAAGTAGACTCACGTCAAACACTTCCTGAATGCCTAGTAAGTGAGTTATAACGCACGGTAAGCAAAACGCACACTTGTCTAGAAATGTCAAAATTGAGAAGACAACGTAATTACAAGTGTATATTCGCCAAAAAGCCGTTAAAATCGTATGTACCAGTATTATGTGATCGTAGAAAAAGTATGCTACATAACACGAGTTGTAAAGCAATTACGCAATATGCTTCTTACAACTCTTGTTATGTAATATACCAGCGATTCTTAACCGGGGGGCCGCGGCCCCCTATGGGGCCATGAACGATTTTAAGGGGGGCCGCAAAAAATTTATAAAACGTTTTTGATTTTTAAAATATTAAAATCTTTAAAAAAAAATTTAACTCCTTATTTTATTCGAGCCATCGCAGAGATATCTTCTTATATACTCCTAAATCGTAATATTTTTGTTACTATAAAAGTATAAAATAGGGGGCCGCGAAAATATTTTAGGATATCTAGGGGGCCGCGACTACTAAAAGGTTAAGAACCACTGTAATACTAATAAAGAATCACTTATCTTTTTCGTTAAAAGTCTCTTCTTGAAGAATATTAAGATTAGATTTAAGAGTTGGTAGTTTACTTTAATGAATAGACGAAAGTTTCCAAACTAGTACAGATGTTCTTCAAGAAGATATTCTTCTTACAAAGCAAGTGATTTGTCAACTTAACCTACATAAATTTTTCTATTTAAATGTTTCGTTATTAATATTCTTGATTTAGCCAAATAGTTATAATCGCAGAAACACATGGTGTAATAAACTTTACTGATATTAATTTTACTATAGGGTGCTCTTCTCGGAGCTGGGGCTTCAATTATTGGAATTGGATCTGATATTGGTGGTTCTGTTCGAATGCCAGCAATGTTCAATGGTATATTTGCCCATAAACCTACTGCAGGTAAAAACATATTAAATTTAATCCATAAGCGATGAAAATTTACTTCGTATTATAATCGTAAACTTTTTTGTAGAGATTATACCGATTAGTGGCCATTTCCCGTGGTGGACAGATGAAGCATGCAAGAAATATTTAACCATGGGACCGATGGTACGATATGCAGAAGATTTACTACTGATGACAAATGTAATGTGTGGAGAAAACGCAGATGTGATAAAAATAAACGAAGACGTAAATAAATTTCCTTCACATTATTAATACTTTATAAATCATCAGATTTTAGATCGATGTGTCCAAGTTAAATATTTTTATTTTGGAGGAAAAATGCTATCTGTTTCCACTGCAAAAACACGTTAAAATTGCGTTGGATAATTGTGTTAAGTATTTAACAGAAGTATGCAATCCAAACGTAAGTAAAGTAAGCTTTATAAACTTTAAAGAATGTCTGACAATGGCCAACAACTTAATAATGGGCCTGGAAGGTATGTCAAACATATTTGAAGATAATACATCAGGTGTAAGTATTATTAAATGAATTTATTATAATGAATTACAAAATACCACACCTTCAACCATATTTTGGCTTTATCCAAAATGATTATCTACTTGAAATTGAAATTGAAGCAAAAGGCAAGAAACGTTTAAAATGGTACGTAAAGATGAAAAAAAATTGCTAAAGAATGTCACTTCATAGAAGATATCCTTGCGCAGCGATGTAACTACAACAAGACGAAGCACCTCCGCATTTTCACCACATACTGTCTTATCACCTCAATTATACATATCCAAACCTTTGCAGCGGCTGAAGGAGGCCATACGTTTAACCAACACGATCCTCCGATTTAAGCCATTAAAAAACGAGCTCAACTATTGATAGGGCGACAATAGGGACGAATAACGACAAAAAAATTTTGATGAGAGCTAAAATTTGTCTTAATTTTTAAATACTAAAGAACGCAACGAAGTCGCAGTTAGTCATTTCTACAGTTATTGTAGTTTTTTAGTTTCATTTTTCCAAGTTTTATAAAGATCATCTATGAAATGTTTTGCCTTTTGCTTCAATAACCCACACTTATGTAACTTTCTTGAATAGAACCTATGTTAAAACTTTTGTTTTAAAATTAACACACTTGAGTTTAGCCGATTTCGTGTGGGACATATTGTATACAGGGTGTCCCAGTTAACTTGAACAGCATGGGGATCTCGTAAACGGTAAGAGATACAGAGTTGGTTAAATGGGTCAAAATGATCTATGATTTAAGAGCAACTATTCTATGAAAAAAAAACTTGAAAAAAATTTACAGTTTTTGGGCTATTCGTAAAAAACAAAAAAATGACGTTTTCGATTTTTGCTTATAACTTGCTTATTTAAAATCATACCCAAAATATTTTTCGACATTATTAGGACACTTTTTTGCGTAGAATTGAAATTAGTTAATAAATTTTACCTATCTTCATTTGTTTTTGTTATTTTAACATCAACTTTCTTATTTTAAATACGGGTCGTAGTTGGCTATGACACCATTAAAAAGAGATTTTTTTTCTCGTTTCATTGATGTATGGGTTGTTAGGTTTATTTTTAAAAATAAGCAAGTTATAGCAATATTATTGTATTTGTTAAGTTTAATCAAAGTGGCCATTGGAAAACAAAACAAAACATCACGTAAATAAACTAGCTGTACTTAATTAAACACAAATAAACCTAAATAATTTAAGATATTTTTCAAATTACATAATAATTTATGTTTTTCCAATTACTATTACTATTGAATCTAAATTATAACATGCGTTCAAAGTGCAGCCCACTCTCCATGAGCAATGCAAATTTGAGATCTGCACTTTGTAGATAACAATTATTTCTTATGCATATTACTTTCTGCTTGATAAAATGTTCTTAAAACAGCTAATCATAAAAAGACAGCTGAACACAATTACAAAATTAAGATTGGATAGTTTAACAAAAGTTTATCAAATAAAAAGAAATATCGTTAGAAAAACATTATTACCTACAATGTGCAGATCTCAAATTTGTATTGCACATGGAGAGTGAGCTACACTTTGAACGCATGTTATAATTTAGATTCAATAGTGACAGTAATTGGAAAAACATAAATTATTATGTAATTTGAAAAATTCTTAAATTATTTAGGTTTATTTGTGTTTAATTAAGTTCAGCTAGTTTATTTACGTGATGTTTTGTTTTGTTTTCCAATGGCCACTTTGATTAAACTTAACAAATACAATAATATTGCTATAACTTGCTTATTTTTAAAAATAAACCTAACAACCCATACATCAATGAAACGAGAAAAAAAATCTCTTTTTAATGGTGTCATAGCCAACTACGACCCGTATTTAAAATAAGAAAGTTGATGTTAAAATAACAAAAACAAATGAAGATAGGTAAAATTTATTAACTAATTTCAATTCTACGCAAAAAAGTGTCCTAATAATGTCGAAAAATATTTTGGGTATGATTTTAAATAAGCAAGTTATAAGCAAAAATCGAAAACGTCATTTTTTTGTTTTTTACGAATAGCCCAAAAACTGTAAATTTTTTTCAAGTTTTTTTTTCATAGAATAGTTGCTCTTGAATCATAGATCATTTTGACCCATTTAGCCAACTCTGTATCTCTTACCGTTTACGAGATCCCCATGCTGTTCAAGTTAACTGGGACACCCTGTATACTTACAGCATTTTTAGGTTCGTATTAATGTGTACACTGAATTCTTTAAAGCTCTCTTTGGCTTTTCCAAAACTTCGCTGATTCTTCTATTTCTAACAATTTGTGAAAAACTATTTGCGTCATCCCTTAAAACAAAATCTGAAAAAGCTGTTGCACAAAATGAAAAACTAAAATCTAAAGTTAAGGTACGTATCATTACCAATACGTCAAAACTCCGCTTATTATGATCACTCAACTACTAACTTAAGTGATAACACTATCTGATCAATAATATCAGCCAAAAAAAAACACTATTGTAGCGCATCTGCGTTATTTATTAGTACAAAGAAGGCTTGTGAACAGTGTGTAAGAAAAGTTACGTAACGGATCAAAATCTCCTCTTGAGACAACTTTACAAAAAAAACAGTTTCGAATAAAAGTTATTTATGGTCATTTACTACATAAACTTAAATTGTTTTCAACTATACACAGTGTTTTGTTTTTGAGCATCGATACGTCGCTTTGTTTTTTTAAATAAAACACCCAGTATATTTTATAATTTTTAAATGTAAAATTGAATTCTCTTTCAAAATATTTAGGTTTATGTATCTAAAATCAGTCGTTTTTGAGTTATTTAAGTTGTTATAAAAATATTGACAGAAACAGGAGTCTAAAAAAAAATTATATTTCAAACTTGACTATGTCAGAACGAATTCCTTTGAAACTTTGCAGGACAATAGTGTCATAGTGATTGCTGACTAGTTTAAATTTTAAGATAATAAACAGGGTGTTCCTTATTCCCGGCCCGTTTAGATAAACATCAAACGAATAAATTCTTTTTTTTTTTTTTTTAATGGAACCCTATATATTTTTACTTTTCTCATTGATAATGGAACTATCTTGAATAACTATTAAAGGTCAATTATGTCTAAAATCAGTATTTCTTGAGTGATTGCGGTTTCCATTGATATTTACGGATACAAAAACAATATTTAATAGCATTAAACTAGTAGGCTTGGAAAAATCTCAAAAATTTGTTTTAATTGTCAAATACAATTTTATTTTGATCTTTAAACTTAAAGATATGTCAGATTGTAAATTAATGGACAAAAAAACGTACACAAAAATTCCAGTTTGATCTACATAAAAGAGTTTTATTTTTCAGGCTAATATGACAAAAATACCTGCTTAGAGCGCATATTGCATGATTACTTTTTTAAATATACCTGAAGCCTGAAGTGCAAACCTAATATTTAAAAAACTATTAATATTAACTATGTACTGCTCCTGTTAAGAGAACATTTTCAGTAACATGACTTTGACTAGTCATATGTTGATTACAATAAACAATAAACGATTTTCTATTTGTTTTTTCGCACTAGATCCATAAATAAATAATTTTTATGCCCTTTTTCATAAAACAAAACAAAAATTATCACATTTGTATCTCTTTGAAAATTAATTAAAACACCATCTCAAATACAGTCAAAAGATGAAAATAGAGTTGCATTTGACATTAAATACAAATTTTCGAAATATTATCAAAGGCTAGGTACTACTAGTTTAATGCTACTTCTATTAAATATTGTTTGTATAAGTAAATTATCAAAAAAACCGCAATAAGTCGAGAAATACTGATTTTAGACATAATTGACCTTTAACAGTTTTTGAAGATAATTACATTATCAATAAGAAAATGTAAAAATATATTGGGTGTTTTATTTAAAAAAACTGACTTATTCGTGTTTGAAGTTTGACTAAATAGACCGGGCATAAGGAACACCCTGTGTATTATTTTAAAACTCAGCAATCACTATGACACCATATTGTCCTACAAAGTTTCAACAGAATTCGTTCTGACATAGTCAAGTTGTGAAATATCGTTACTTTTTTAGACTCCTGTTTCTGCCAATATTTTTATAAAAACTTAAATAACTCATAAACAATTGATTTTATATACCTGAAACTTAAATATTTTGAAAAAAAAATCAATTATACATCTAATAATTATAAAATATACTGGGTGTTGTATAAAACAAAACAAAGTGACGTATCGGTGCGCAAAAACAAAACACTGTGTATAATTAAAAATAATTTAAGGTTATGAAGTAAATGACAACATTTATTCGAAACTTTTTTTTGTAAAGTTGTCAAAAGACGAGATATTGATCCGTGACGTTACTTTTTGTACACACTGTACATTAATTCGTGATAACAAAATTTTGTTACAACAATCTACAACATATGAGTAAATTTTTTAGAAATTAAATAATTATATGAAATAGATTTAGGTAAATAATTAGATATAAAAAAATGTATAGGATCTGTTGGGCACATCAGGTATATTGGTGTTTCCAACATGCCATGTATCAGCTTTTAAACATGGTGAAAGCTCAGTGTTCAGTGGAGGTGCTATAATATACACAATGTTGTTCAATGTTTTGGGATTTCCTGCAACTCATGTTCCGCTTGGTTTTGACAATGAAGGCCTTCCCGTAGGCGTGCAAGTAAAAATAGGTCACTTATTTTTAAGCTGCTTTTAAATTTCCAAATATTTTCAGATTATTGCTGGGCCCAATCAAGATCGCTTGTGTTTTGCAGTAGCGAAGGAATTAGAAAAACAATTTGGAGGATGGATTCAACCTTCTTAATAGCTTCATTCAATGTTGTATTTTAACATTTAACTATTACAAAATATTATATAATTTATATGATATTATAGGCGTATAATTACAATTTATTGTATTAAAGAAAAATTACATTATTATAATTAATTATCGTTAGCAACGGAAAAATTCTACAATTTAGCTCCAAATTTCAAGCTCAACTTAGGAATCTCGCTGATATTAAAAGCTACGACGTTGATTAAACTGGAGAAAAGTTATTAATTTGATGTCCAAAAATACGAAATGAACATTTTCATAGGCCTCTTAGTTCTAAAGTTATTTTATTTCATTTATTTATATGTACATATACTTATAAAAATTAACATTATTCCTGAGCAACTTTTTATCTGTCCCCCTAAGCTATACGTTGATGTAATTAGATTTTCTAACAACGTTTTATGTTGTTTGGATCATCATTAACTTTGCAATATCTTATGAGCGCCAAATAGGATTTTTGCTCGAGAAGAAATTCTGAATAGGTACCATGATATAAAACACTCTTATTAAATAATGTTAGCAGAATTTGTTTTGGGTTTATTGGTGTCTTTAAAAATAAAGGAAATAATGTAAACCGATTTTTCTATTTTCTTAACAACTTTTAAATTAAAGGGGTTATGCCAATGTTTATTTTAGATCATTATTCAGCACCAAATTATGCAACTTTGTTCTTGTCCAACAGACTTCCTAGCTCTTAAGAAAATCAAGATATCAATATTGAGTTTCCACTTTATATTCTCAACTTACAAACTAAGGCTAAGTTGAGAATATGAATTCCTAAAGCCTTAAGTGTTAGGCCCTCTGCATACGGAGCAACTCAAAACAAACTGATCACCGACGCAAATCACCAACCGGTCCGCAATGAGTTGCAACCTGTGTAATTGAATAGGACACTGCAGACGGGGCAACTCGTTACAAACCAGTCGGCAACGCGTTGGCAATCAGTTGTAGGCAACTAAACCTGTCAACTCGTTTTGGACTTGAATCACCAACCAGTTGCTTGTTCGGCCGATTGCATCAGCGGGTAGAATATCTTGTACCTATTGTTTTTCTTGTACAGATTTCAATATAGAATTCCAAACGTTTGAAACTGTGTGTGACACGGAGACATATTTTATATACAATTTACTAACCATGCACATGCGCCTAAACAGTATAAACACAGATAAGACCCAAACAGAATGCGAGTTTCGGGTTTTTAGTTTTGGGTTTTGAGTATTGATGGTAGAAGTACAGATTACAAAGAAAGAATTGATAGGGGTGGTAGTGGCATATGGCTCGAATGAGAATGCGGCAGAAGAGGATAACAGTAGTGGTATACTACAGTTGCTGCGACAGTTCGATGGCATATTCATCCGGAGCTTACTATGATCGATGTTTAAAGGTCGCGAAGAAGTCTTTCAAGGTCGTCGACAATGACCAGAGGGTGGTTGCTGAAGGAGTCTTTGAAATGTTTGAGGGTGTGTTTTTTGGGGTTGCCGAAGAAGTCTTTCAAGGTCATCGACAATGACCAGAGGGTGGTTGCTGAAACATTTCAAAGACTCCTTCAGCAACCACCCTCTGGTCATTGTCGACAACCTTGAAAGACTTCTTCGGCAACCCCTAAAACCACGCCCTCAAACATTTCAAAGACTCCTTCAGCAACCACCCTCTGGTCATTGTCGACGACCTTGAAAGACTTCTTCGCGACCTTCAAACATCGATCATAGTAAGCTCCGGATGGACATGCAATCGAACTGTCGCAGGAACCGTAGTATACCACTACTGTTATCCTCTTCTGCCGCATTCTCATTCGAGCCATATGCCATTACCAACCCTATCAATTATTTCTTTGTAATCTGTACTTCTACCTGTATGCACTCCCTCTAAAACAAGGTATTTATCCCTTGTAATTGCCATTTTAAACAATAACATCATCCTACTTCGGATTACCAAGAATTAACTGATAACAGGAATTTCTATTGCTTTTATTTCCTTTAGCTGCAGATGTTCAAAATCAGCCGCTATTATTCACGAACTGAATGCGCTTCTGTAGCACGCACTTTCTATATCAAAACTTATATGGAAATAGGAAAAGTCGTATAGTATTTTCTGTGCAAGAAACTATACAGAATTTTGTACGAAAAACCTGTATTACACGACATAAGATTTTCTGTATAGTATTTGGTACAGATTTCTATATAGAAAACTATACCGTGTCACACGGGCTTAAGAATGTTTTAACCGAATTTTTAAGTTAGTTTTGTTCAAAATAAGATTCCACCCAGTGCAAGCAGAAGTTCTTAAACTTATCGCCATCTAACGAATTTTTAGTCCACAAAGTTTGTGATGTTCCACCATCCATGACCACACAGAAACTACCGATTTCGATCACTTCTGAGTTGCCCCGTGTGTGGAGCTACATCACTAGTGAGTTTGTAACCGGTTAGTAATTTCAATCACAAACCAGTTGCGTTTGTTTTGAGTTGCTCCGTGTGCATAGGGCCTTAGTTGTAATGAATAATGGGAGCCCAGCGTTCTCATTTAAAAACAAGCATATTGTTGCCTTGAAACTTCTTTTTTTGCTCCTCATATTCTATTAGTTTTTATTTTATTCGTCAAATTTAGTACTGATTCGTACAGACAATCTTATTTGACTCACCTAGTATGAATACTGCTTGAGCAGCACTAGTTCGTATTAGTTGGATTTTGAATTGTCGAAAACCGTTCGCTCCTTTCTGTTTTTCTAGTCACAAAACGTCACGTTAGTGATTATTTTTATTATAGTTATAATGCAAAAAGTTAACAAATTAAATTTAAGACCAATTTTGCATAGTTTGTTCATGTTGTATTGAGTTTATGATACACATTCTAATGCCGCTGTCCTCAAATGAGGACGCTGGGCATTTGTCGTATTTTTTTCACATGAGAGCCCACAGCCCAGCATTCTTTTTTGAGGACACCTATATTGTAATTGACATGTTTGTGCTAGATTTATTGAGATTGATTACATATCCATACAAAAACCAATTCTTCAGTAATTTATTATGCTGATAAATTACATATTTGGTTGTTCAGAGCAAGATAAGCTACTCACTTTTTTTACAGTAAACCATTTATGTGACGTGTTATGTTTATACTTTTGCAATTGAACAAATTTAAAGTAAATAAAAATCAATCATAAATAAAATAAATATAGATTGGTTGTTGATAAAAAAGTACCTAACATTTGCTTCAATATTGTTTACACTCGTAGATAAATTACACGCTTGCCTTTTTTTAAATGGCTTTGGCCTCATAAAAAAGTTTTTTTTACCTTGATAATGTAATATTTGATGTATTTATTTTGATATTTAGGCTCAAAACAAATAAAATTCATCAAAAAGTCCATAAAGCTATAGACTGCCATGACTCTAAACAATATTGAAAAAAATGAATGTTTTCTATTTACAGTGCGCAAAAAAATCTACAACTTTTTCCCCAAAAATATTTTTGTACCATCAAGTATAACCGAGTTATTATCGAATTTAACAAAAATGCCCATTTTGATTTCTGTTTATTATCTAGCGTGCCATGGAACTTTTTTAAAACATTAAAGCATCACTGAATGGGTCCCAGAAAGGGGAACAAACAATTTGTCTAATTTAAAGTTCTTTTTAGCTCTTACCGTTTACGAGATTTCAATAGTGGCCCTTCTATGTTGTTATCGATATGAAAGTCAAATTTCATAAAAAAATTTGAAATGCAATTAAATTTGTAATTGTAAGGTCAAAACAAAAATTTGAGTGCAAATATGAATAAATTTTCTGTACATAAACTAATATAGAGCCGAATCACTGCACGTTGTTGCGAATACTCTCAACCGTCCAGCTTCCTCATAGTCATAGCCCCTAGAAGTAAGATACTAAAGTATTCTGATGTTGCAAAGCTTCTTAAAATAAATAAAAGTTGGGTTAGTAGATATTTGAACATTAACCATAAAACGGTTTGATTTTTTTAACCATCTGAAAAACCAACTCCGTCAATTCGGTTCAAAATCTATAATTTAACAAAATTAGTGTTGGTAGAATGTAAGGTACTTAAAATTCTAATTATAGACGTACAGTGCAAACATGCACTCAGTCAAAACAAAACCGACGTCGATAAAGAGAGCTGCTACTTGTTGATAACGCAAATCGGGAACAATAACTGCAGATGCCAAACTGGTTTCAAGTCTTCAAGGCAACAATAATTAAATTTTAAGGTTTATAATACATGTACATGAAGTTTGAAGGACTACAGTTCACCAAAATTGTATACTAATAATTACAAGCCAGCATTCGCGAGAGAGATTAAACACGTTCTAAATACGACTGAGAACGTGGCGTGTGATAGTGGCTGTCAACTTTAGTGAACTGATGTGATACATTGCTACATTTTTTTGTAAATTATAAATCAGGTAATAAACACATTTATAAAAAAAATATTAAATATACTTTTCGCGTTTTTAGAAAGTTGGGGTAACCAAATACTTAAGAATCAAAAGCAATTCGTATTACAGTTAATAATGAAGAAATATTTGTATTTAATTACTTATGTCGATTGTGCAATACATACTTTACGATGTTCTACCAACGTGTGAGGCCGCGCCTTAAGTACATATTAAAAAGATAAATAATGATTTTCTGCAATCTAAAAATCTGTTATGAAAGTTCCTAGGTCGTAAAAAAAAAACTATTATATCACTGTCAGAGTTTTTCACTCATCATTAGCAGCTTTTATTACTTCTTGTCGCAAAAGTATTTGCGTATTTCTGTGACAGGATGAATTTTACTAAAATATAGGCTGTACCGTGTACCTACCGGGTAATTCAGTTCGACTATCGCACCCCTATACAACTTTGTTATTTTGAGGAAGCCCTTATAAAGCTTATATTTTTGTAAATCCCAGAAAGTCCTCTATCGAACGACATTCAAATGTTTTTTTCTACGATGAGATATATCAAACTGGTGATATTGAACTTTTTTTTAATTACATTGTATGCAGGGTGTTTCTTAAATATTGCGGAAAAAAATCGGGAGGTGATTCCTTATCGAAAAGTAAGGGGGGACTTTTATATAAATTTTTTCCTTAGACGTCTCCTTTCTGAGTTATACCCCCCTAAAGGGTAGCGGTAGAATTAGGTTTTTATTTTATTTCTCAAACTTGGATTTATAAGTATAGGAGAATGATACTTGGTAGATGTTTTGTACTTATTGAAAGGTAACCCAAAGTATAACTCCGAAAGGAGACGTCTAAGAAAAAAATGTTATATGAAAGTTCCCCCTTATTTTTCGATAAGAAATCACCTCCTGAATTTTTTCGCAATACTTAAGAAACGTCCTGTATAATGAAGGATAAACTGCATTTTTTACATTGTTATTAGTTATAAGCTTTGATGTATAAACCAAATAAAATTTAATGTTAGGGATTTTAATAAAATTATTATATTTACTGAAGCGAGTGTTCTTTATTCGCGTAATATAAGTAACTTTATTGCTTTGATTAAAATGTCCTGAATATTTTAATATTTTTCTATCCAAAAAAATCCATCTCAGTAATGTATAAGATTTAATTATGCCTAAGCAAACAGTTTTTTTTGTATTTACAGTTTTTTTTAATTTAATACTAATTTTTAATAAATAGTAATATAGCACAACTTACTATCGACGAAAAAAATTGGAAGTTTTATTGGCAACATTTTTATAGCGACTGTTGACCTTCGTAACTTTTAAAACAATTCGCATTATTTCATTTTGCTAAACTTTAAACAAGAATTAGCAATTTTTATTAATTGAGCACCCTATAATTTTATTTACATTCTCCTAGGCATAATAAATTGTTGATCTTTTAAAAGTATTAAACATATTTTACGTCTTACTTTTTTTTGTGTAATTGCAGTGTTAATAATGATTTATAAGCAAACGTGCATTATTTGATAACATTAAACTGGTAGCTTTTTAAAACAAATTACAGTTATGCATTTTTTGAACACAGCCAACTCATAACCATAATTTAAGATAGTTGTGCAATTAATTGCTTTTTACTTACCTTTACAAGTACCATATTGCTTATACCTAGACCACTTTAGTTAATTGGATTCATAAATAATAACGCTAATTTCAGATTAAATTTGTTTCAACAAACGACATTTTTTAGTAACCGATTCAAATTACGTTAAAGGAAAAAGTAGAAATGGTAATTTTTTAGATAACAGCGTAATGATCTGGCTAAGTTTTAAGCAGTACTTTAGAAAAATCGCATTGTTAGGAAAAAGGTTAGAAGGAAAATAAAAAAACCTGTTTTTTAAGAGCTATACTAAAATATGTTTAAGGCACAATTAGCACAAAATAAATATTGTGGTTAATGGCGCAATTTCATTTTAGTCAAAATGGCCTTGCCAAACTTTCTCTTTGGGTTATTATTCACCATACTCAAACCATTTCGTTGGATGCTATCAAAGCCGGAACGAAAAATTTTACCTTCAATTGAAGACCCAATTCTTAAACTAAGTGCTACAAAATTAGCAAGCAAAATTAGAAAAAAAGAGGTAAGCAACACGTTTTTCTATTCCTATTCCACATTACACATTACATATTTAGCTCTCAAAAACGTACACAATTAATTGTTCAATTTTATTTTCATTTATAATGAATACACTCAATATAATTTTATACCCTAGATCTCAAGTGAAAAAGTCGTTACAGCCTACATAAAACGGATAAAAGAAGTAAATGGAATTCTAAACGCAATAGTAGAAGAGAGATTCGATGCTGCATTAGAAGATGCAAAATTGGTTGACAAAAATCTAGCAAACAATGTGTATAACGAAGATTTGCAAGTCACAAAACCACTTCTGGGAGTACCTTTAACAGTTAAAGAATCATGTGGACTTGGAGGTTAGTATAAAGTTCTAATTTTTATCTTTGAATATTAAAAACAACATTTTTTTAAAATAGTCTGTTCCAATTTCTAATGTTTTTTAAAGTGGCGAATTTTAAGTTTCACTATATCCGGTCTCTTCCGGAAGTTTTTCGTATAAAACACTCAAATTTTATAATGTTTTATATAAACTTATTAAAAAAATAAATTACAAATTCTTTCTATGTAGAGATGCCATCATATTTTTTTAACTTTAGGTTTAAGTCAAACTGGTTGCACACTTTTAAGGAAAGGAATAAAAGCAGAAAAAGATGGAGAAGCTGTGTCCAGATTAAAAGCTGCTGGGGCTATTCCTCTTTTAGTATCCAATACACCGGAATTATGTTTAAACGCAGAAACTACAAATTTCTTGTTTGGCACAACAGTGAATCCATATAATTCTACAAAAAGCTGTGGGGGATCTTCTGGAGGAGAGGTATATAGGGTGGACCAAATTCAAATGTTTTATGTGGTATCTCGGTTACCGTAATAGTTGGCGAAAATCTGATATCGGTCTCTTATGCTCGCCACTCACGATCCAACGCCGCAGTACGATTGTGTTGGATGCGACGAAATTGAAGTGTTTTTGATCGTGTATGGGCGCGATTCAGCAAGATTGGATCGACGTGGACCGCAGACAAACAAGTTTGTCTGCTGCAGTATAACACAATAATTGTACTGCGGTGTTGGATCGTGAGTGGCGGGCATTAGGCTTGGAGAAAAGAACGCCTGTGTTATCAGATTTTTAATATCGCTTTCCATTTTGGCACATGGACGAAAAATTAAATTTCATCATTTTTGAAAATTTGCAATAACTTCTTTATTTATTACAATAGAACAAATTGTTATGTAGGTTTTTTATACAGATTTTTATGCTTAATTTAAAAACAAAATTAAATTTTTTTTAGCGACTTTGACTTTCGAGATATGAAGTAAACTTATATTTTTTTAATGGAAACCCTAGACTTTATATAAAAGAGCGTTTTTTAGCTTTTCAAAAATACCTATATAGTTTTAGATATGTGTTGCAAAAAATAACCGGGGTATGGCTAATTTTGTGAAAATGTTATCATTAAAGTTGGCTAGCCATAGTTTGGTAAACAAGTGATTTTTGTAATTAATAAACAAGTAAACGTCATATCCAAGTAAGTTTTTAAACTTTTAAGCAAATCCGTCTGTTCTTTTGCATTTTATAACTGTTTATTGTGGTATTGTGAACATGGCTAAATTTGAACTTTTTGAAAAGTTTAATGTGTTAGACATTTACACTGTAAGTCAGTGGTTTCTAACCTTTTTGTACCTTCGCCCCCTTTTTCATAAGAAAAATTTTGCGCCCCCCTCACTTTTAATATCAATCTAATTTCATAAATACTGTTCTGATATAATTATTTAATGGTATAAATAAAGTTCTTTTGGTTTGTTTGTATTCAAATATAATATTTTGGTAACAGCTGCGCGCCCTCCTTGCAATAGTCTCGCGTCCCCCTAGGGGGGCGCGCCCCGCAGGTTGGAAACCACTGCTGTAAGTGCTAAAAACGTAGCGGCTGCCGCAGAATTTGCTTGAAAATTACATTTTCTTGTTTTTTAATAGCGAACATAAAATGCAAATCCATCTTAACACAATAAAATTAACATGTAACCACAAAATTACTTCAATAGGTGTTCAAAATGGCCTTCATCGTTTTCAATTACATAATCGCACTCTCTGTAAAAACATTTTTAAATACAAAACATCATTTCTCGGAATTTTTTTTTACACTATGTTCCTTATTTGCAGCTTTTCCGGAAAATCGGTTTGTTTTTCCAAAAATTTCACAAGACCAAAGTTGTAGCCCATAAAATTTGCTATTCGGAATGGGCCGTCGGTTTTTTTGTACAACCTTTCGTTTTAAAGATACAGCGGTTGGAAAGTCTAAGAAACAATTAAGGTTTTTAAATTTTTCACATTGTTTTGTACAAACTGCCTTATAACTTTTAAACCATTGCCTGTAGACAAAAAATAATTAAAATCAATTTTGTAGAAAATTTCTTGTTCTATTAAAAATTTGTAAGATATTTTACGATAAAATTGATATTTTCGGCGACAGAGCCTTTTAAATGCAGAAGTGTAAAAAAATCAAGTAAGTGTTGATATCTGCTTAGCATTTGATTTTAGAAAAAAAATTTGCTTGAAATTTTTTCTTAGAAAAAGGTCCTCTATCACCACTTAAAATATTTGCGGTGATAACGGGGACAGCCTTGAACAACATCTTGGCGATTTTAGACCATAACGAGGTGAGCGCCAAAGTTTCCTGGCCTGTATAAAACTACATATTTTAAAACGCTAAAACAATTCTCTTTCATATAAATTCAGAGCCAACTAGAAATTCTATTTAAAAAAATATAAGTCTACTTCATATCTCGAAAGTCAAGGTCGCTAAAAAATGTTTAATTTTTTTAGACTATCCATAAAAATCTGTATAAAAAACATATATAACATTTTGTTCTATTTTAATAAATAAAGAAGTTATAGCAAATTTTCAAAAATGATGATTTTTCTATATTCGTCTATAGTGCCAAAATGACAAGCGATATAAAAAATCTGACTGCACAGGCGTTCTTTTCTCATAATAATAGCCCAAGAGACCGATATCAGATTTTCGCTAATTATTACGGTTATCGAGATACTCCGTAAAACATTCGAATTTGGTCTACCCTGTATATGGGCAATTTTCGATTTAGGAACGTTCTGTGTACGAAGATTATTGTAAAAAATGTTAGTAATATCCTAACTTTTATGTAAAGAGTAGTTTTAGTTTTAACACATAAAAAATAAAACGCATAGCTAACTACTTTTAGGAATTGTTCGTTAATCGAAAACTGCCTGTATGAATTGAAATATATACTTATCCTTAGCTCGTTAAAATGAAGAACTTTTTTGTACAATTAATTTTTCAATAACGATTTAATAATTAAAGGGTGCACTTCTTGGAGCTGGAGCATCAATTATGGGAATAGGATCTGACATTGGTGGTTCTGTTAGAATTCCAGGGATGTACAATGGTATATTTGCCCATAAAGCTACTGCAGGTAAATAATATCACATTTTAAACTGATTAGGTTCTTTTTTAATATGCTTTTCAGAAATAATACCAATTGTTGGCCATTTTCCTTGGTGGACAGATGAAACATGTAACAAATATCTTACGATGGGTCCGATGGTGCGTTATGCAGAAGATTTACCACTGATGGCGAAAGTAATGTGTGGAGAAAACGCAGATAAAATAAAAATTGACGAAAATGTGAATAACTTCCATGGCATTATTTAAATTTTACTTAATCATAAAATTTCAGGTCAATTTATCAAAATTAAACATTTTTACTTTGGAAGAAAACTTGTATGTGTACCCTTTGACACGCGAAATCAAAGCAGCCTTGGACAAATGTGTAAATTATTTACAAGAAGTGTGTAGTCCCAATATCGGCCGAATAAATTACATAAATTTAAAGGAATGTTTAACAACGGCCAACAATATAATATTTGGATTGCAGGGAATATCAGATATATTCGAAGATAATCCGGCTGGAGTAAGTAAAATTTAATTTGGGCAAACAGCGTTATGTTATTCAAAACTAATGTCTTGTACTTTATTTTTGTTTTTCTCCTACGTAAAAATAATCCACAAAAAATACACCCCTAAAGGATAACTATTAATTACTGCTATGTCAACTAATTATTCCAAATATTAAATAAATTTTAATGTCGGGTAAATTACTTTTGCATAATGCATTTGAGGCAAATTTATTTCCATTATTCTTTAATATTTAGTATGCATAGCTTTTAGAATAAAATAGGTTGCTACTGGATTAACTCTTTTAAATTTATTTTCATATTCATGCTTTGCACAATCTTTTTCGCAAAGGTTTGTTTTCGATTATCTGACTATATGATAACAACCTTGAACAACATCTAGAAAGTGTGGTATATATATAAAAAAAAAAACCTAAACCAAAACCATGAACCTTTTTTGGGTTCTAATTAAAGTAGATATGCACAGAAACACAATTTAAAATATAATATGGCACAAAAATATTAAAGCTAAAGCAACTGGTGTCAACATATCCAGGAGGAACAGTTAAAATTATTAGCTCATACGCAGGGCCGTGCAAACGGGGGGTGCGGTGGATGCACCGCACCCGGACCCCCAATCATGGGGCCCCCAAATGACCCATGCTCTTAAGTGTATTATATGTAAAGTTATTTAAAAGTTTTACTCTGCATGTTGGATTTCGGAAGATTTCGATATAATGGGTAAAAAATCGTGTTTTAAGTAACACTTCAGTGGCGTAACTGTAGGATCGGGGCCCATACCCTTTCCAGAAAAGTGAAAGTTTAACCGCGCAAACTCGACTAAATAGCCAATAGCGGGTGCGCTATAACCTATAAAACAGTAAAGTTGTCACTTGTCAGTTGGTATACTCGTACTGTCGCGAATATTTATTGTTTTACTGTGATTTTGTGCATTATTTTTCTCACATAGGTACTTTAAGGTAGGGTGACCATTCGTCCCCGATACAAGACTCAAGGCCCCGATTTTCATAATTTTCCTGTACACATTAAAAATAACGAATGTATGGTACTTTCACTGTTGCCAAATTATGCAAATCTGTTAGTCTGGCAACATTGTAACAGTGTAACCGCTTATTGGCCACGAAAACTGGAGTGGGGAGGAGTTTTTGTACGTAGCTGTCAGCCACCACCGATAAATAAAGTGTCAAGTCCGATTAGGTTATGTTATGTTAGGTTACTTAAAATTATAAATATCTATATGTATCGAGTTATTTTAAAATAAATATAATAGTTTAGTTCAATTTAAATAGCTCATGTTACTGTCGCGACCTTTTTTTTCTATTATTACCATCAAATAGGAATGAATGTACATATGTATTGGGTTGAAACAGCTTCGGGGACCGCAGTCACAAAAGTACCCCCCCCCCCGTCTCCGATAAAAAAATAAAAGGGGCCCCATCCACATTTTTGCACCCGGGCCCCCGAATGTACTTGCACGGCCCTGCTCATACGTATCAAATGAAAAGAAAAAAAAAGACAAGACGAAAGAAAAGTTATGAAAAGGCTATAAAAGAAATCAGGAATTTAAAATAATGAGGTAATCCCTCAATTTACGCGGTCTCCATTCACGCAAATTCACTTTAGTGTGATTAAACTTTTTAAAATTTTAAATAATCTATTAGATACCAAATTGAATTATGCCTTTGAAAATTAAAATAGAGTCAATGCAGTTTAATCCAATGTTACAAAATATTTATATACAATTAGAGTGGAAGATTAAGGCTAATAATGATGTAATTAAAATTTTTACAGTGTTCACCGATTTTTAACGGACTTAAGTCGAGCAACTGATATCTTTATAAAAATAAATTTTAGTTACATCAAAAGGTGATTTTTGCATCAACCTCTTATATGGACGTATATTAAAAAAAACTTTAGTTTAAACTTTTGTAGCCCAGCAAGAGTAAATTATTTGAAAACATTGAACAGAACCCTATTTTAAACATGTTTTCCATTGCTCCATTTATGCTGTTTACTTTTACGCGCTGTTTTTGTGGAACCAATTACTCGCGTAAATGGAGGGATTACTGTAGACAGAATTAGCATTAGGCAGGAAGAGATAAAAATAGCTTGTAATCTAAATCTACTTTTTCAAATCTAACTGTACAGGGTGGTCCAAATTCAATGGGATTACATGGGGGGTATCTCGCTTAATATTCAAGATAGACAAACGGTTGAGTTACCAAAAATGGGCAGTTGTTTGAGACAAACTCCGTTTTCACAAATTTTCTATCCATTCCGGTGTTTGGTTTATTGGAAAAAAAAGTGGTTTTTTTTTGTCATATTTATAATGTGTGATATCTCCGTTATTGTTGTAAATATCGAAAAAGTTTATAAACAATATTTTTATGTTAAATTCGATTACATTTTAAAAAAATTGACGCTCGCCGGTAAAAAGGTATGGCACAAACTTACATTTTTTTTAATGAAACCAATACTTGGCTATGACCTATTTAAATTTCTTATTTTTTCTCCATCCAAATATATAAGGGTTGACGTATTTATTTTCAATAATACGCAAGTTACAAATTTTTTTTGTTTTTTTATTTAAGAAAAATAGTAGGTTGTGTAAACAAAAAACAAACAAGGTGTAAAACCTTTTAAAACTCATGTGGTACAAGCTACGAAGGTTTTTTAATTTGTTAATGTGATAAACATTATAAATATGTGAACAACAATATACCACATAACTATTGATTCAGACTATATTGTTGTTGTCGTAAGTTCAAATATTTATAATGTTTATATAAATAACAAATTAAATAACCTTCGTTGCTTGTACCACGTGAGTTTCAGATGGGTCACTGCCAACTATAAGTTCAATATAAAAAAAGGTAAGTTTGTGTCATAACTTTTTAACGATGACCGTCAAAAACAATTTTTTTTTGTTTAGTGTAATCGAATTCAACATAAAAATATTGTACATAAACTTTATCGATATTTACAACAATAACAGATTATTAATAGGACAAAAAAAAAACACTTTTTTCTAATCTTAAAAACCGGAAATGATAGAAAATTTTTGAAAACGGAGTTTGTCTCAAAAAAACGCCTATTTTTAATAATTTAACCGTTTCTTTATCTTGAATATTAAGCAAGATACCTATGTAATCCCATCGAATTTGGACCACCCTGTTCAGAGACGTAAGATTAAGAAAAAGTAATAAAAGACATTCTAATTTTACGATTATCACTGAATTGCACTGAGCTTATAGGTACCTATTTTAATCTGCAGCAAGATCTAAAAAAATGATTATAAAGTCTGCAGTCGTCAAATGAGATGCATATCCACTAAACTCCCCTAATGTATCTCCAGGTGACCATCAACTCAGATTCAAATAGAACCATTTTTTTGGAGAGAAAATTTTATAAACCATGAAGATTATAAACCTACTTTATTTTACTAGCAAGGCAACAATGAACGGAAACCTAAATCATTGTAAACAAAAAACAAAAACATGGTAAAAATTAAGTATTTTGATTTCAGATAAAAGTAAATTTATACACGGAGTTTATTAAATCTTTATTTGGTCTCTCCAAATATTCCATTTTTGTTTTATACACAACTTTACATGGAAGGCTTTTTCCGTCTCGAATTAAAGAAAATCGAGACAAATCTGTTAAGCAAAATGAGATATTGAAACAAAAACTAGCGGTGGGTGTAAAATTTTTTTAAAAAAATTATTGAATAATTACATTCATATTTTTTTTATAGGATTCTCTGGGGACATCGGGCATATTAGTGTTTCCAACATGTTCTACTCCAGCGTGTAACCACGGAGAGGGTTCAATACTTAGTGGAGCTATAATATATACATTGCTGATTAATGTTTTAGGTTTTCCGTCAACCCACGTGCCGTTAGGTTTGGACGACAGCGGATTGCCCATCGGCGTACAAGTAAGAATTATCTTAAATATGTAATCCTATCTAATCCGAATTGTTTAAAGATTGTTGCTGGACCAAATCAAGATCGCTTCTGTTTTGCTGTTGCAAAAGAACTAGAGCTGCAGTTTGGTGGCTGGGTACCTCCTTCTTAGGCTCTAGTAAATTTTTACTAACACCCTTTTATTATAAAACATTTATGTAAACATATGAGTGTTCTTATTTTTAATCGTTTCTAACTTGTATTATAGAGTAAAATATTATATCTGACAGTACTTACTGATTCTTGGCCATAGTTTTAAAATGCAAAATAACAAAAAAAACTTGTCTTTCAATTTCGCCGCACACGGTTGCCGGATATAATAATTAATTAATAGTGCATTCTGACGTTTAACATAATTCCCTTCAATACACTCAGAGCCGGTTATAGGGGCTATTGCAGAAGTTCTGAACCAGGGGTTCATGAACCCCCAAGGAGTACGTGAAGCGTCTACGTACGTGTCAAATGCAATACCCAAAATAAATATATTGGTGGAAAGCAAGCTTCAACAACGTTCGCACTAAATATTTTTTACACTGTATGTTTTACGCATAAATAAAGTTCTTTTAAAATTGACCAATTGACAAGGAGTAC
Source organism: Elmis aenea (assembly GCA_947652605.1). NCBI lineage: Eukaryota > Metazoa > Arthropoda > Insecta > Coleoptera > Elmidae > Elmis > Elmis aenea. The sequence continues at coordinate 52,697,230 of OX393576.1, forward strand.
ATGACGCTTTACGGTAAGGCTAAGGAGTAAATTATTTAAAACGGGTTCAGTTCGCTGCTCTATTGCTTGTTTTTTTTTTTCGTACGAAAACGAGAGTCAAAAATGCATAATCAGCTCTAGTGCGCTAATCAACCGTTTGGCCAATTAATTTAAATTTCTAACGAGCCATTTTCAAAAAAAAATTTTAAATTTTTTGAATAATTTTGTAAATTAGACTTCTAAATAGTTAAGACAAACGGCATTATACATAGAAAAATAAACTCTATAACATGCTAAAATTTGAACAAAATGTAACAAGCCGTTTTCGAAAAAATATTTCAAAATTTTCAAAATTTTTAATTTTTTGAATAATTTTGTAAATTAGACTTCTAAATAGTTGAGACAAACGGCATTATACTTAGAAAAATAAACTCTATAACATGCTGAAATTTGAACAAAATGTAACGAGCCGTTTTCGAAAAAAAATTTTAAAATTTTCAAAATTTTTAATTTTTTGAATAATTTTGTAAATTAGACTTCTAAATAGTTGAGACAAACGGCATTATACTTGGAAAAATAAACTCTATAACATGCTGAAATTTGAACAAAATGTAACGAGCCGTTTTCGAAAAAATATTTCAAAAATTTCTAAATTTTTAATTTTTTGAATAATTTTGTAAATTAGACTTCTAAATAGTTGAGACAAACGGCATTATACTTAGAAAAATAAACTCTATAACATGCTAAAATTTGAACAAAATGTAACAAGCCGTTTTCGAAAAAAAATTCAAAATTTTCAAAATTTTTAATTTTTTGAATAATTTTGTAAATTAGACTTCTAAATAGTTGAGACAAACGGAATTATACTTAGAAAAATAAACTCTATAACATGCTAAAATTTGAACAAAATGTAACGAGCCGTTTTCGAAAAAAAAATTCTAAATTTTCAAAATTTTTAATTTTTAGAATAATTTTGTAAATTAGACTTCTAAATAGTTGAGACAAACGGCATTATACTTAGAAAAATAAACTCTATAACATGCTAAAATTTGAACAAAATGTAACGAGCCGTTTTCGAAAAAAAAATTCAAAATTTTTAATTTTTTGAATAATTTTGTAAATTAGACTTCTAGTTCTCGCGTGAGTTTCGTAGCATAAACACGTATTGAGGACCGGCTCTGCGAGAGTGATAACAATTGACCGTTGTTTAAGATTAACTGTAAACAGTGATACAAATATTTATAGTAAATAGTGATAAAAATTTAAAGTGTAAATAGTGATTTAAAAAAAAGGGAGTCACAGTAAAAGTGCTAAACACTAGTTATAAATGCCTCATAGCATTACTTGAATAATGTTACCGAAAGGGAACGTGCCTGGACCAGATAATATACCAAACAGTTATCAAACACACCAACAATTTAACCCACAGTGGCAACCAACACTGAATAACCCATCCCAACAAGTTACACCATACTTAAACAATTCAACATATAAAGAAATTAACAAACAAAACTACAGAATGACATCTACAAGCGAAGAAGAAGAAACCACCAGCAAAAACGATTGGCAGGTAATTAGAAGTACGAAAAGGAAAAAAGTTTCCAAAACACAACATAAAACCACTGTGGAAAGCATTATTTCAAGCAACCCTTGCTAGTAAATAACATAGAAGCTAATTTTGAAATTTTTTTTCGAAAACGGCTCGTTACATTTTGTTCAAATTTTAGCATGTTATAGAGTTTATTTTTCTAATTATAATGCCGTTTGTCTCAACTATTTACAAGTCTAATTTACAAAATTATTCAAAAAATTAAAAATTTTGAAAATTTTGAAAAATTTTTCGAAAACGGCTCGTTACATTTTGTTCAAATTTTAGCATGTTATAGAGTTTATTTTTCTAAGTATAATGCCGTTTGTCTCAACTATTTACAAGTCTAATTTACAAAATTATTCAAAAAATTAAAAATTTTGAAAATTTTGAAAATTATTTTCGAAAACGGCTCGTTACATTTTGTTCAAATTTTAGCATGTTATAGAGTTTATTTTTCTAAGTATAATGCCGTTTGTCTCAAATATTTTTTTTTTACAACGCCGTATAAAAACCTGTAGTATTTTATATTGAGGCGGTCAAAAATAATAAATAAAAAATTGGGTGTTTTATTTGAAATATAAAAGTTGCTATTAGTTCCAGAAAGGTGACTCACCCTGTATATTTGAAAATATTTTTATTGTGTTGTTTAGAAAAAACTGTATAAAATAGCATTTGAATCAACTTCATATCTCAAGCCGTTTAGCCACAATCGACCGATCCCGCACTAATGACTCACCCTGTATATAATTAATTAAACCTCACCATTTAGCACTGATTTTTTCAAAATTCTTAATCATTTTATTTAATTTTTCATTTTGACAAAAATTCACCAATGAATTAAATATATTGATTATTACATATAATTAGCACAAAACAGAAATAGCATGTGTATATGTCACTAAATTCGATAATATGGTACATTTGATTTAAATCAAAAAAATCTGATTTAAATCAAAAAAATCTGATTTAAATCAAATAAATCGATTTTTTTGATTTTTTTTTTAAATCATGATTTTTATCCACCCTGCCTACATGTCTTTTAAATTCTTTTATGTACACTGCGTGTATCATGGGTTGCATGCTTACAGTGGAAATACGCGCTCCGTAAAAGTTTTTTTAGCATTAATAGCTAATAACAATTATTAACCCTTTATTTTACTCACTTTTTAGTTGCTATATTTACTATTGCATCTATTTCCGCATGCCAATTGAGTTTTTACCTTCAAATTTCGTTTAAAAATTGAATTATTGAAAGAAATCCTATATAATCCCATTGCCGCTATTAGAAATTTGGAGGGTTTGTGAAGCTTGGCCATACCCTGTTATATAGAGGTACCCTACCGACCATTGCAATTTGGCGCCCCCTGGCGCGGGATCCCTAATACCTTGCTTAATGCCTAGAGACTGTCCTGACTAACCTCTTACTTCTAAAAAAACCTCTATACATTATTTTATATTTTTCGCTGCTTTTTAGTAATTGTCGAAGTTTACACATTTTTGTAAATCCCTACACCACTCTCTTAGCGGGCAGCTACATCGAAAGGTACGTCCCTGTCACAATTTTGGAAAAAAGAGTTGCCTGCGATTATTGAAACGATTAAAAGTTTCATGGCAAATCTCAACACGCTTCCTAACAGCAATTTCTTTTCGGTAACGGCGAACACACTACCTGTTTTAATTAGTAAAGTACGCCGTTGCCTGACTTCTAAAAACGAATTTATTTGTGATAGTTTTTGAATTTCAGAACATAGATTTCGCACAAATTTTTATAATATGACTGTCAGCTATAACACCAATAAAGCTGTGACAAAAAAATATTTGTTTTTTTAAATTTGATCCTTTAATGACCTCCTGATGGACAACATCTCCCAACCAACATTTTTGTAACAAAATTTTCGACTTACAATTAATTAAGAGTTGTGCAAGAAATCTTATATCGCCCAATATCTGAAGAAATTTCCCACAAAATCTCATTGCCACAACACTTATTTTTATACCTAAATAAAATCACTTTAAATCAAAGTGTTTACAAGTACCCAAAACGCTGAAGTCAATTAATATTTAAAAATAATTTAATCTTAAATTGCCTTAGCATTACTGCACGTCATATATACGTCACCTCCTTAGTATCTTATAAAACAAGTCTGCGTTTACTTTTGTTGAATGTGGGATTAAGTTTAAAATCGGTGAGTGTTTAAAATTGTAAAAGTGTTTAATTTGTAAGTATTATTAGCTTATCATTAACAAATCCTACCAGATACAACTACATAAAAGTGCAGTGATGAAAAATTTTAAAATGCTTTACACAATTCGAATATACCATGAAGTTGTCTGATGAAAAATAACCATAGAACGTGTTAAAAGACAAAAATAATCATACATATGTAGTTCAGGGTCATGTACGAAAACAGTTTTAAATATAAACTGATATTACTCAGCCATTCAAGGACGCGGTGTTCATTTACATTGTAAACACAATACAGCGTGCCCATTTTTCTAAACTGTTGTATGGGTAACTCCGTTAATATTAGAGATACAGAAACGTTTAAATTAGCAAATTTGTGCAGAATTTAAAAGGAAATCTGATGCCATTTTCAAATTTGACCTACGTCATCAACTTTTTGAAATATTTTTAAAAAACTGAAAAAGGTCGATTTTTTTAAACTTGAATAATTCCGTAACCATATGAGCTAGAATAAAAATAAAAATTGGCTTTTATAGATATTTCTACGCAGATTTTAAATATGTTAACGAAATTTTCATAGCACTCTTGATTTCCGAGTTATAGCACAAACTTGCATCTTTTTAAATGGAAGTCATAGTTGGCTGTGGCCTTATTAAAAAGGTTATTTTTTTCTCGTTTCAATGATATAAGGTTTGTTATGCTTTTCTCTTGTAGTTTTTCTTTAAATAAGCAAAAATCATTTTACATGTTCACTGCCTACTAATAGATGGGAGTTATCCCGTGTTGATGTTCTTTTTTTTCGATGTGACATTTAAGAGTTTCTCTTATTGTTAGTGTAGCAGTTATTAGCCAGTTACAAATTTTAAAAACAAAACCTCAGAGTTTGTCAAATAAAATTTATTGTTTGTTATACGTATAAATCTCTCTCTCGTGTTGATCAAAATTTTTGTTTGAGTTTATTATAAATTTCAAAAAAATGTTTTCTAATGAAGAAATATTATCAGGCTTTTTGGTATACCTTTAAGCGTACTCCACAAAAAAAAAAAAAAAAAAAAAACAAGTGGTGTTAAATCCGGTGATCTTGCCGGCCATCTCACAGGGTCATTATTGCAAATACATCTAGGAAAACGATTAGACCGATAATCAGACACAGTTCTTGAATTGTGCGCAGGAGCACCGTCATGTTAAAAATAATTAAAATTTTGCACTAAATTCAACAGAACTACATCTATACAGGGTGAGGCATCACTTATGACACCCCCACTTATTTTGTTATTGGAAAGAATGATCAAAAAAAGTTTCAAATAAAAGTTGTTTGATACGCTATTTCCCAAAATATTGTCATGTCAATTTTTTGTTTTCTTTTGTTTTTTTAGGAGTTACGGCACCATATTTGTTTTTTTTAAACGGCACCATACATATTTTTTTATACGGTTTGAAAGGCATTTTCTTTCTCTTTCCAACGCACTTAAACTTTTATACCCTTACATAACAAATTTTTTAAGAAAATCGCAAAAGAACAATTTTGTTTTAAAAGCGTACGGTATTAATTAATTTACATTAGTAGGCTTTGAAAATGATACCAAATGGGAAAAAATTTTGAAAGAAGTTAATAAGGTTACAACGGTTAACACAAAACTACTGTAATATACAAACCCAAAAAAAAAAAAAAAATCAATACTTTAAGGTATATTGACTATCTACGAATCAACGTAATCAAAATAAAAAGATATTGTAATGTTCTACATACTAGTTCAATGATTTGCCCTAAATTTTAGCCCAAAATGATGAGCATCCGGTACCATATAAATAAGTTCTATGGAGTATAATAAATTTCAGATTTTCCTGTACACAAACCTTATCAATACTCTAAGTAATCCGTTTTGTTTACATTCAACTCAAAAGAGAGCGATAAAAATAACAAATAAAGGGGACATTTTTAATTTCTTATCGCTATACTATTAACTCAAATTATATCATTACATTGTTGACAATCACGAATTGTGAAATATTGAAGTTTGGTACGATGATGAGTAGTGAATAAATAATTGTGTTACACTTAATTGTTGACTTATAATGGGTTTTACAATTTAAACAGCGATGCTCCATTCTTACTGAACATTTTAAAGATTACTAGGTAAAGCAGGTTTATTAGAATATTACATTTTAAGGTTTGAAAGTGGGACATATATTTTTAGACAAAGATTTCTTTTCATTATTCTATTAAAAAAATAGATACATACAAATCTCAATATTCATTATAAGCAAACGTAAAATAATCAGCAAAATTGCCCCTATGTAAAAGTTTGCTCTCCAGTATTTGCTCCAGCAATTGACCTAATTACAAACTGATTAATAAAATTAAACAACATAAATTCTAAAAGAATACAAAATATTTCATAGCTTTCACTTTTCAAAATCAATCAATAGTTGTTAAAAAATGTAATCTGTTTAGATACGACTTGGTTAACTATAAAAATTGTATTTCTTGGTAGCTATACAGGGTGTCCCAGTAAGAACTTCTTATTCTGTAACTGTGTAAGTTACTTTAAGAGAGCAGTGAAATTTAAAAAAAAAATAGAGTATCGCAAGGTCTTTTTAAATACGTCATAAGATATTACACATTTATCAATTAAAATTGCCTATAAAAAAATTGAAAATAGTTTTAAAATAATTAGGAGACTCCGATAAACTTTTAATGACAAAAAATAATGACAATCACAAAAGCATACATTAATGAAACAAGGTTAATATTTCAAAAAATAGCTGCAAATATTTAAGAAGTATTTACTAGTTCAACATATGTATTTTAATTTTATTTAAACTACAACTTTAATTTAATAACAAACAATTTGTAGATATTTATATCACGCATAATACTGCCTGTTAATTTTACGCTTACTCTTTCGTTGTAAGACAATACATATCTATTTACGTACATATATAAATAAGTACTACAAGAATATAAACTCTGTTGTTATCAATAATTACTGTAGAACATCGTCATTCCATAATTAATGTAGGTAACATTTATAGTGGTTTCGTTGAGTCACATGTATGTTGTATGCATATAAGTTGCATTATTCGCTAATTTAATAACTAACTCTAACTCATAATTCTTCACTAATACTTAATCATAAAACTAGTTGATTAATTAAGAAAATATTGGAATTTTGTGCACGAGGTGAGTAATAATTATAATTTTGCTAAAAGTAAAAAAAATCGTTAAAATTTACTGCTACGCTTTATTTACATACAACCTTGGATCATTTTATGTATTGTAGCACCTAATCCACAATTATTACAGATGTTGCTATTCATTGGCGGATTACGTTGCTTGGGGGCCCTCAGCGGTAAAATTTAAAAAGGTCCTTTATAATTAGACCAATTTAATTTGACAACTTTACCAAAATACATAGTAATTTTTATTTTTAGGATTAATTTTTAATTACTTAAGACACTTCATGATAATATTCTATAAGTATGACTTAATTTACGTTTTTATTTTCATTACATTTAGATCACAATTACTAATTATAGTTAAATTACATTAGATTTCGTTACAATACGTTTTTTTTTCGTTGATATTTTATTACAATTACATTTATTTTAATTTTCTTCAAACATTCTTCTTCATACATGAAAATCGTGTTAAAATATTTCTTTTTTTAGACTTTTCTTTAGCAAATTTCTAGAGCTAGACCAGTTTCAAGACTCTCGTCTCCTTGTAAGTAGCAAATAATACTGAAACTAACGAAAAGACAAGAGTCTTGAGACTGGCCTAACATATCACAAGAGATTCTTCATAATAAATAATTGTTAATTAAACCTATTTACATTTACATAAATGAATCACTTAAACGGTTCAAGCATGTTATATGTTGTGCTGATGTTTTTGAATAAACAAATCACGTCGGATTTTCGTCATTTTTCAGTTGCAACATGAGTTTACAATTTCGTATCACTTTATTAATACTGGCAGCTGTTCGTTGGTTGTTATATCCATTGTTTTGGTGGAAAGCTAGGAACCCACGAAAAATATTACCCAAAATTAATGATCCCATCTTAAATTACAGTGCAATAACGCTAGCAAGGAAAATTCGAAAAAAAGAGGTGATTTTTGAATTTTACTCTTATTTTGAAATTATCTTCACACTTACTTTTACCTACAAACCAATAGCTATCAGTTGCTTTGAAGTGGCGGCCATATAATAATTAATAAAAAGCACGGTACAAAATTTCTATTTTGCAGCTCTCCAGTGAAAAAGTCGTGTGCGCTTACATTAATAGGATAAAAGCAGTTAATCCAATATTAAATGCTGTTGTTGACCAAAGATATGAAGCTGCCTTAGCGGAAGCTAAAAATGTAGATAAGTATCTATCAGACAACTTCTATGATGAAGAAGATCTGAAGGCGAAGAAACCATTATTTGGTGTTCCTTTAACTGTTAAAGAATCAAATGGCTTAGAAGGTGAGTACCAAGAAGAAACTCAAAAAAGTAAAGCAACCTTTTATTTTATTTTCATTGTGGATAACACACTTTATTTTTTTAATTCAATTATTTTTACATGTGGCTTACTTCCAAACCATTTAACGTTAAATTTAAAACTTATGTAAATATTTCACTCTAAAATTTAAAAAAAAATTACCACCTCTTCACCAGTAGCTTTCGTAATATTTATATTAAAAAATATTCATTGTAAGTAAATAATTAAAGTAAATTTTTACAGGAATGAGCTTTGCTGTTGGTACAAAGTCAAGACTTGGAATAAAAGCTCCTGCTGATGGTGAAGCTGTTGCTCTTTTAAAAGCTGCAGGTGCCATTCCACTAGCTGTTACAAACACACCAGAATTATGTGCGTATGTTGAAGCCAGAAATCCTATAACAGGAACTACATGCAATCCTTATGACACAAACAGAACTTGCGCAGGATCATCTGGAGGAGAGGTAAATACTACAGCAGTCGCAATCAACCGTGACGAATGAATGGCTAGCTAACTTGATTGGCTAAGAGATTTGGATGCATACAATTTTTTTACTAATAATCTGAATCAATGGAAAAAGCACATTTTCTTAATGAATAAATTAAAATTGCTCCCAAGCACTTAAGTGTACTGAACGAATTTGAGTTAAAATTGTGAAATTTTGAGAAGTATTTTTTAACACCATGTTCCTTTTTTTAATAATCGATTAAATGTTAACATAAAAATTAAGTGTTTACAAACCGTCTACTTCTGTGATTATCAAATAACTTTACCTAAAACGACCAAGGGTCAATGTAAAACAGTGTGTTGTTATTAATTGTACTGATAAACAATCAAAATAGATAATAACTAATTACAATTTTGATATCACAAAATTACAACCATTGATTTTCCAGCTACAACTTACTACATATACAGTGTTGTCATCTATGATGTGTCATTGTTTTACACTACCGCTATGCCTTTTTCAGTTTGAATTATTCATACTCATTGCTAAAACAAGACCATTTTGCAAGTGTTTTGACTAGATTATTATCACTGGAAGTTTGGAATGTATTAATAAAAACTTTGGTGTGTTAAACTCGTGAATAATAATAAATAATGTTAAAGACTTGTACAATTTTAACTTAAATTATTGAATTTCAGAGCCAACTTCTTTTGAAAAATATGATATTTTAGAAAAGGAGTTTATTTAATCAAAAGTAGATATTTAAATTTTTTACATATGCCTTAGGTTTAGTCCAAAATTGCAAAAATCAAATGATAAACAAAACAAATTTGCAAGGAAAATAATTAAAGATTGCTACCACATCATTACTAAATATTTATCATTTAATAAACGTTTTAAAATTAGAATGACCATACAATTTATTTATGAATCTCTTCATATAGGGTGCCCTTTTAGGGGCAGGAGCCTCTGTAATTGGAATTGGATCTGATCTTGGTGGATCCATCAGAATACCTGCAATGTTTTGTAGCGTATTTGGCCATAAACCAAGCCCAGGTGAGCAAAATTAAACTACGTGGAATATTTTAATGTAGCCTACAACATTTCTACAATGTAATGAAAATATATTTTAATTTTTTAGGACTAATTTCTATTAAGGGTCACTTTCCAACATCAGATAATAAGAGATTTTATCAGTTTTCAACTGTTGGTCCAATGACAAGGTATTCTGAAGATCTGCCTCAAATGATGAAAATTTTGTGTGGAGAAAATGCAACAAAACTGAAACTTGATGAAGAGGTAAGTTTTACAATATGAGAACTATAAAAATAAAACACTGTATTAATTTTATTTTTTCTTTTAGGTGAATTTTTCCAAACTAAACATATACGTTTTGGAAGATGTTATACATCCAATACAAAAAGAAATCAAAGATGCAACTGATAAATGTGTTCGATATATGTTAGAAACATGTGGTACAGAAAAGAAATATATCGACTTCATCAATTTAACTGATTGTTTAGAAATGGGTATTATCATGCTGTTTGCCCTTAATGCTTTTCCAAATATTTTAGAAGATCCTAAAAATCCTCAAGTAAGTATTTATAACATTTATTTACATTTTGGTTTCCTAATTAAAATATTTTGAATGTTTCTGTATTGGCCTTGAAATTGTCTTAAATAGCACACCTTACCAGATTAAGTGCATATTAACCACATCAGAATGAAGAATCCTTTCCAGTTTTACATAGTGTGGTGGCAAACTACATAATCAGAAACTTTTATCTATAAATATTTTTCCAAATGGTTAAATTCAAATTGAGATTTTGTATGCCTTATATTACATTTCTTGTAACTATAGTACTATGACTATAGTATGTGATTTATGTTTTCAATGGATTGAGCTTTAACAACGAAGGCGTATTTTTATGTAATCTACCTAGCCATGAAAATGAAATAGCAAAATGTAGTTTTTTATTCTGTTAAAATAGCTGACATTTTAAACCTGAAGAAAAAAGTTTCATCAAAATATATTGAGTCCGAAAAGTTCTCTACAATTATTTCTATACAAAAATGAGTGAAATTATGTTCGAGCATCGAAGAGTAATAAAATTTCTCACACAAGAGGGTAATGGGCCAAAAGTTATCCATTAAAGATGATCGACGTGATGGGAATTAATCCCCATCTTTTTTCAAAGTGAAATTTTGGTCTAAGGAATCTCGCTGGGGTCGAGACTATAAATGACGATCCAAAATCAGGTCGAACAGTTGAGGCAAGAACTAAAGACGTAGTTAAAAAATTGAAAATTTGGTGCTGTCAGATGGGTGGATAAAGTTGTCGTTCATTGCCAAGGAAGTTGGGGTATCCAAAACAACTCTTTCTGAAGTTTTGCACGACGATTTGGGTATGAAGAAAGTTAGAAAGTCTTTACGCTGGAGCAAAGATTTGTCAGAAAAAATATTTCTCAAAAAAATTATATCGCTTAACAGACTGATAAGAGCTTTTTTCACGACTTTTTACCGGGGATAAGACTTGGGATCCACCAACCAAACAAGAATCTAGGTACCTAGTGGTTACACAAAGGTTTGCCTTCCCCAAAAACAGCCAAATCACAGTCTTCGCCCGGAAAAGTAATGACAACCATTTTTTGGGACAAGGAAGAAGTTCTGCATATTGAATATTTGGAAATAGACGCTGCAATCAATGAAGAGTTCTTTTAAAGATGATTCAAAGTTTTAAAGAAGCGTTGAAATTGAAACGGCCTTCATCGTGGCAACAAAAAAATCTGCTTCTGTGCGACAATTGCAGGGTCCATAAAGCACGCAATGTTCAGACTGTAATTCGAGAATGTGGATTTACTGAGCTGCGTCATCCACCTTGCAGCCCTGACTTGACAACCTGCAACTTATTTGTGTTCATAAACCTAAAAAAAAATTGATAAAGCTGAAAATTTACCGCCAATAATAAGTTAAAGATGGTTGTTGTTGATGTCTTTTTTGAGAAGCCACCGAAAGAATTTTCTCTTGAAGGTATGCAGCCACTCGAGAAAATTGGATTAAGTGTATAACTTATACAGTATAAGGTATGTGTTGAAGGTAGTTATGTAGAAAAAGAAACTTTCATAGGTAGATTACATAAAAATACGCCCTCGTAACAATGTTTTTTTAATGATTACACAAATTCTGAATAAATATTAATTTTCTTTGTTCCAGAATAATAAAAAAGTATCTACAGAAGTTATTAAGTCATTATTTGGTTGCAGTGATATCTCATTCGAAATGCTATTTCACTTTGTACTTGAAAAGCTAAATGCTTCTACAGTGGACAAATATGCTGAAACGTTTTTTGAACAAAATGAGAAAATGAAAAAGAAATTTGCGGTGAGACACATTTTGTACATTAGTTATGTTCAAAAAAAACAATGTTGAGTTGAAAAATCAGTATGGATATAGGAACTTTGAAATCATTACAAATACTCCTATTGTACAGGTTTTAATGTGCAGGCTGTTCAAAACAACTTGATTGCAATGGGGATCTTAAAAATGATAAAAGCTAGAGTCAGTCGAAATTTGTAGAATTTTTAATTAATATTAAGTCTGCTTACAAATTTCAGATTATCAAAATTGTATCAATATTTAACTGGAAACTCCTTTTTAATCAACTTTATTGCTCTTATCGTTTTCTTAGGTGATTTATCTCGGAATAACTGCATAGAGGACTTTTGAAATGATAAATTGCTAAGCTGAAATTTGAATTTCTTTTGAAAAGTTTCATTTTTGTAATTTTTTTTACGCAAATAGAACAAAAGTACTATTGAAAAATAAGGCTCTTTAATGTTACGAATAATAATATTCTTTATAGGATACACTGGGTACATCAAGTGTTTTAATATTTCCAACATTTCCAATTACTGCGTTTTACCATGGCCAAAACAGATTATATACTGATGCTGTAATGCACACACTGCTGTTTAATCTAGCCGGATTGCCTGCCACCCAAGTACCCATGGGTTTTGATAATCAAGGATTACCAATTGGAGTACAAGTAAGTTCTCAAACGTGTTTAAAAACATTGCTAGTATATTGTTTTAGATTGTTGCTGGTCCCAATCAAGATCATTTGTGTATAGCAGTGGCAAAAGACTTAGAAAAACAATTTGGTGGATGGGTGCAACCCTCATAGTTTATACGTAGTATTAAGTTAATAAAAAAGCTAAAAATCGATTCTTACATTACTTTATAATACGTATTATGTACTATAGTAAATCATTAAATAAAAATATATTGTCTTAAATTTTTTTCCCCCTGTATGATTATAATAGTATTGTCACAAAAGTTTTCAACAAAATTTAGACAGTTTGATAATAAGCTCACATATTCGGATGTATATGTATTTGTGTGGATATAAACTTTTTTGTAACTATAATGTGCACATTTTTAAATTTTCCAGAAAATTCAATGTACAAGTTTAAAATGATTTAAATTTCGCACTAATTTATGTTATTAAGTTGGTGTTATGGGTATGGGTTCTAAACGACAGTAGTGACAAAGTACATAACCTAAACACCATTATTCAAGCTATGCTTTTAATTGGTAAGTAACGAATGGTAATGATTAATGAAAAATAGCAAAAAAATAAGCATGATTTTTAAATATCCAATTAAGTTATTAAAATACTGTACTTTATTGTAAACATAGTGTTTGATAAATTATAAAGTTTGCTAACATTAATTTAAATTGAATGAAAACACAATTAATTTGAATGGTAATGTTTTTTTTTTTAGTGAATTCCCAGGTAGTTTAAAAATGGGAAGGAAAAAATCTGCACCAAAAAAATTAAAAGATGCTGAGGAAGATTGGCAGCATCACAATGTTCAAACAAGTAAATTTCATAGTGTATTCAAAAAATTACCAAATATTGGATCAATTTTTAATGTATTGAAACCAAATACGAGCAACGAACACTTTTATTTAGGCGAAATTTGGCTAGGAATTACTAATAATCTCCTACCTGAAGTATGGGTTAAAAGTAAAGTACGGTTCGTTATTACCGAAGAATGTGAGAAATTGTGTATAGAATTTGATTCCACTAATGCTGTGATAGTTACTGTTACAAGTGACTTCTCGTTCCTTAAAAGTAAGTATGCATTAAAAAGATGATTCATTTAGTGCTTACAGAAGCTATATTTTAGGTGTATTTAGCTCAAAGGTTTTTGCTGTGAATTTTCGAACCAGTAATGATCGTATTTTTGCCCAAATTTATATAAATAAATTTCCACTGCCTCAATTTAATAATAAAGTTGCAAATACTGTTAAAACAGTGTTCTCCTTAATTTTTGGAATAGAATTAAACAATGTTGGTAAGTAAATTGTAAATAGTTATCGTATTAAATGATTAAGCATTAAAATGTTTGTAGAAAAAGTTGAGACGAATAAAAATGTGTCTTGTTCACAAGAAGTAATGACACTTTATAAAGATATTAAAGCTGCTCGTGAAGCTAATTGTAAGTTACCACCAACTAATGTTCAACACGTCAATTTAAAACCAAAACTACGTCCATACCAAGAAGATGCAGTACGATGGATGCTGCTACGAGAGCAAGAAAATGAAGCTGCAGGTTTGTAAAAATCATTAAGGGTCTTTTGAACATCATGTACAGGGTGCTCCAAATTTGATGGGATTACATGGGTGTCTTGCTTTTAATTAAAGGTAGAGAAACGTTTAAATTACCAGTTTTTTGAGAGAAAGTCAGATTGGTATTATTTATCTTTTGTTCACACCTTGTTTTTTGTTTTGTTTTCACAGTCTACTTTTTGGTTCTATAATGTTTATCCCACCCTGTATATGTAGACTCATTCAAAATTAACAAATCATTACAGTCAAGTTGTCGTTTTCTAGAAATTTTGCATCCACTATTTGAGACAATAAATTTAAAATCTGGAATTAACATATATTTTGATAAATACACCGGATACGTAGACTTACAAAAACCAGTTGCCCCGAATTTACGAAAAGGAGGAATTTTAGCTGATGAAATGGGCTTAGGCAAAACAGTTGAATTCTTGGCATGTATTCTTGCACATCCAAAGCCACAAGAAGACCTAAAAGACACCGATCTTATATTGAACGAAGATTCAGTATTGGAAAATTCAAGTACAGATAGTATATGTGGTTCTTCATCGTACACATGTGAATATTCCGATGAAACATATCTAGAATCCAACTCTGATATCATAGACACTCCTACAGTAATACGACAAACAAGGAAACGTAAAGCTAATATAAAACTTGAAGACGCCGATACAGATTATGTTGATAAATCCAAAGTATTGAAAATCCATGATGACAGGTTTAAAGCATCGAGTAAAAAATCAGTGAATTATGTAGCATTAAGTTTATGGTATGAAAATATGTTGCAAGAAGTGAGCATTCACAAAACAAATGAGAAACCTCAAGATGAGGTACAGTGTGTTTGTGGAAGTAGATCGAAACGAGGTACAGTCCAGTGTATTAGTTGTTCAAAATATCAACATTCAGCTTGTCTTGGCTATAAGAAGTCTTTTGGGAAATACAGATGCCCTCAGTGTTGGTCTAAAGAGGTAAATTTTTTTGTGCTACACATGATAATCTTGAAACACTTCATATTATTTATTTACTTTTGATTAAACAAGGCCTTATAAAAGACTATTAAAGATCAAAACAAATGAAACTTTTTATAGAGTTTTTGTCAGTTTGGTGTTCACACTCCTATAAGTACAAAACCATTTAGTTTCAAAAATTGGTAGGCTTATTTAATAAACAAATCAACATCTTTTGGTACTACTGTGGCATGTATTTATCATTGAATAAAAAGATAAAGGAAAGAGCGTTATAGCGATACTAAGGCGTCCAGGTTAGCCTCTCAATATGGCGGATGCATGTTTCCGCTTCTCAGTGGCGTATCTAACATTTTTAAATATGGTATTATAAATTGTTGAACGTCCGTTGTTTTAAGGTTTAGAAATTAAAAACTCTGGATTTACAGGACGGTTTTTATTGATTTTGGTTAAAAATCCGACGTTTCGCACTTAATGTTTTTAAGGCTTGAAGAAGCCTTAAAAACATTAAGTGCGAAACGTCGGATTTTTAACCAAAATCAATAAAAACCGTCCTGTAAATCCAGAGTTTTTAATTTCTAAACCATTTTTAAATATGTTTTGATTAATGTAAATATTTGGTTTCTTTTGAATTGAACATGTTATTTACTTATTTATTTCCTGTTTCGTGGTTGAGGGAATCTAAAAAACGACAGCTTATTTCAATATTTGGATTGTTTATTATGAGAGTTAAAAAATATGCTGTACACAAATGCACGCCACTGATATGACATACCATTTTAACAGACCACATCAAATTTTCAATACATGATTACACTACAAAATATTAATGTCTACTTACCTATGAAACGAAATCTTTTAATTTTCAACATTTTTTGACCTAGTAAGACTACAAGATCTGCAGCTAACCATTGTAGCACACAAAACTCTAAATTTCTTGATTGTTTGACCTGTCAAAACCGACCGCCATCAGAGGTCTTTTTTGTCGTCATTTCCGTCGCCGCTCAAACGCTGCAGTATAGTATTAAAAGCTCCTTTCTTTAATTTTTTAAATAGTATCCTGGGTCATACTGGGTATCATTTTAAAGAGAATTTTATTATTAATACAGCATTGCAAAAATGTGAATACGTATATTACATAAGGAAAGTTTTGAAAAAAAAACTGTAAAATATCAATAGATGACTTCATAGGCTATTTATTTGCTTTTTTTTGCATTTATTAGCAGCATGGATGGAAAACGTAACGTAACGATACCCGATAACGTTAAAATAACGATTCAACTATAGTTTTTTATACAATAACGTAACTTTATTTTTATAACGTTATATAACGTTATAATAACCGATAACGTTTCATTAAAAGTTATTTTGTATCGTTATTCTCTATAAATTAAAATTTTATGTCGATCTTTTTATTTTCAGAAGATATAATATGTTGTTTGTATTTTAGAAATTAAAATGAAAATAAAATATCTCAACGTAATTTTGTACTATTTTTTAAATTTACATTAATTTATAGATCCTAAAAATAATTTCAGAATTATAAATAAAAATTATTTTTATACAGCATGTTTCTTAAATAATGCGAAAAAATTCGGGATGTGATTCCTTATCAGAAATTAAGAGGGGTCTTTCATATAAAATGTTTTTTTTTAGGGTCAAATTTTCGGAGTTACACCCCCCTAAAATTGGGTTTTTATTTTATTTATCAAATTTGGATAAATATAGGAGAATGATATTTGGTAGATGTTTGATACTTATTAAAAGGTTTCCCATAGTAATATTTTTAATCATCTCCCACCTTCACAGGGGGCTGAAAAGTGCGACTCCTGTTGTTTTTTTTAATCAGAACTTTTCGGTGGGTTAAATCAAATATTCCAATATAAAACGATTCATTTTGGTGGTTACGATGGTTTGTTTATATTTATATTGGGTAGAATTGACGGGTGTAATTCATTTCGACGTTTACGCGGCGACAACGCTAAAACGCCCGTCAATTCTACCCAATATGAACATAAACATCATATTCACTCATTTAATTTTTTACTCAAAACTGTAGGATTTATGAGAAAAACAAAAGAATAAAAAAAGGTTTTAAATAAATCAAACTAACAAAAAAAGAAATTAAATTGCAAAATTTCAACTCACCAAAAAGTTCTGATTAAAAAACAAACAGAGGTCGCACTTTTCAGCCCCCTGTGAAGGTGGAAGATGATTGAAAATATTACTATGGAAAACCTTTTAATAAGTATCAAACATCTACCAAATATCATAGTCCTACATTTACCTAAATTTGAGAAATAAAATAAAAACGCACCTAATTTTACCGATCCCCTTTAGAGGGGTGTAACTCCGAAAGGAGACGTCTAAGAAAAAATTTATATAAAAGACCTCACTTAATTTTCGATAAGGAATCACCTCCCGATTTTTTTTGCATTATTTAAGAAACACCCTGTACTTATATCAAAATTTATGTAACGTTATATAACGTTATATAACATAACAATTCATTTTTTTAATGTTATTTATAACGTTATGTAACGAAAACAAATATTAAATAACGTTATACAATAACGTAACGATTTAAAACGTTATTCCATCCCTGATTAGCAGTGACAAGTTTGTGTCCATCTTGGCAGATGTGTATAAACATTTAAAAAAATGGACATGATAATGATTTATGGACAATGCAGCTTGTCAATTATATCTTTAACATTTCTTCAACCTTATTACTCCTTCGTTTTGATTTATTGTTTAATTGTACAATATATTAGATTAAATGTTTAAGTTTCTTGGGGTTTAGATTACTTTTTAAATAGTAAGAAGTTTTTGTGTTTTTTTTTAAATTTCCCTATGTAACAACAAAACTAAAGTTTGCAAGCAAATAAATAGCCGTTTCTACCATTGAAGTTGTCTAATGACATTTTACAGTTTTTTTAAAAACTTTTCCCTATACAGGGTGAGTGATTGAGTCCGGTTCTTAAAAATATACGAAGAATGAAAAATTGTATGGATCTGAAATTTTGGTTATGACCGTAATGGCATCTGATCTGTTTAATGAAAATATTTTCAATATGGCGACACTTCCGGAAATACCGGAAGTTGACGTCTACTTTCTTATTTCAAACACAATGGTCTATTTTTTATTGCGTATTTGGATTTAAAACGTTATTTTAGAGGAACTTTTATTAGCATTTACTATACCTAAGCGCAGTCATTTTTTAGATTTTTGGACTTTGAAAATTTTTAGATTTTCATCGCGATGCTTAATATTATCTTTTTGAAGAAAACATGCTTAAATTTTAAATTTAGACCATGTCTAGAAGAAACCTTGGAGTACATCCTGAAATTTTTGCAATCGATGCATTACTTACAGGGTGTCCAAAATTTAATTTTTTTTTAATACAACTTCAGACCACTAAAACTCGTTTTTTTCAAATGCAATGCTTAAACTTTTTTTTCATTTTCTAATACAAAATTACATTCTACATCAATCTGTCTTAGCGTTTGCTATACAGATCTGCAACAATTTTCGAGTTAGCAAGAATTTTTGATGAAGTTAAGAGAAATTGCAACATTTTTAAATAGTAAGGCTTGGAAATGACAACAAATGCCAATATTAATAACTGTAAACCACTTTTATTGCGTTTATTTGAAGTATTCAAACACGAATATTTTGAACTATTTTTACATTCATGTAGAATATCACAAGATTATTGAAAGAACTTGCCGTGTGTTCAGTGAGAGGTATCCTCATTTGACTGTAATGACCAGACAGAAATTTCAGTGAATTCAATAAATTTTTTTGCAATTTAGAACAGTCAAATATGCCAGTATTCGACCTAAGCGTGTGACAACAAATGACACTAACGAAGTTAACATCCTGGGATATTTTAGTGACTATTCTCAGCAGCCAATTCGATTGGCAGCGCAAGACTCGGGTTTAACATACTATGCTGTTCAAGCTACATAAAAAATGCACAACTATTCGTTCGCACTTTCAATAATCTTGTGATATTGTCTATGAATGTAAAATAAATTCAAAATATCCGTAATTGAATACTCTTGATATTCCATTTTTATGGATACTTTAGACAAACGCAATAAAAGTAGTTTACAAGTAGTATTAATATTGGCATTTGTTTTCATTTCCAAGGCTTACTATTTATAAATGTTGCAATTTCTCTTAACTTTATCATCAAAAATTCTTAATAACTCGAAAATTGTTGCAAATAAGTATAGGAAACGCTAATACAGATTGATGCAGAATTTAATTTTGCATAAGAAAACGAAAAAAAAAATTGGGCATTGTAGTATTTGAAAAAAACGAGTTTTAGTGGTTTGAAGTTGTATTAAAAGAAAATTAAATTTTGGACACCCTGTAAGTAATGCATCGATTGCAAAAATTCCAGGATGTACTCCAAGGTTTCTTCTAGACATGGTCTAAATTTAAAATGTAAGCGTGTTTTCTTCAAAAATGACGGCGTTAGATAATATTAAGCATCACGATGAAAATCAAAAAATTTTCAAAAAAGTCCAAAAATCTAAAAAATGACTGCACTTAGGTATAGGAAATGCTAATAAAAGTTCCTCTAAAATAATGTTTTAAATCCAAATACGCAATTAAAAATAGACCATTGTATTTGAAATAAGAAAGTAGACGTCAACTTTCGGTATTTCCGGAAGTGTCGCAATATTGAAAATATTTTCAATAAACAGATCAGATGCCATTATGGTCATAACTAAAATATCAGATCCATACCCTTTTTCATTCTTCATATATTTTTAAGTCCCGGTCTCAATCAATCACCCTGTATAACATTTTACATTTTTTAAATTATTTTATAAACTTTTTGCTAAAATGAAACCCTTGATGATGATGTTTCTAAATGTAGTTTTTTATTCTGCATACGAAAATGTAAAAATATACAGGGTGTTATGTTTAAAAAAACTAGGTTGGAGTCATTTCTTGCTAAACCAAAAATGTATAAATTAAAATATCATCAATAAATTCTTTGTTTTCGACCACAGATACAACGATACAAGCCTAATTTCAACAAAAAAAGGTTTGAAAATAACTAAGATAATCAACTGTTCTGGGACTTTCTCCTAACCCTGTATAAAACCACAATATACTAAACACTTTTTTCATAACATTTATATTTACAATGTTATTGCAGTTTCCAGATTTTTTGCATATCCTGTAAAATTTTCCATCTATAATCATTTAACATATTTTTTAGTTTAATTTTTATTGCAGCCATTAATTGAAAGTCGTGCGACTTTGATAGTATCGCCTCTTTCTCTATGGAGTCAATGGTGCAACGAAATTTGCAAACATATCAGTGGGGGTCTTAAAATTCTGCAGTATGAAGGTTCTGCAGCTAAAGCCATTTATCCAACACAAATGCAAGAATATGACTTAGTTCTGACTACTTATACCGTCTTACAAGCAGAATTTCGTCTCACAGCAGCTGAAAGAGTAAGTTACAATCATCTTACCTTAAATATGATTAATGTTTTTTGTTTTTTTTTGCCGAAATGTTGTTTAAGGATTATGTTGTCACAAGACAATAATTGTCTTTAGTGTTTTATTTAACATCAATTGTCTTCTATTTTATTGGATAACTATTTTTTTTAATATAATATTTATTTGTGTTTTGCAATAAAAAAATTATGAAAAGTGTTTGTATGTGTATAAAAGTGAAAGAAAAAATTATGCATAACATTTTAATACTTTGAGGTTCTCTAAATACATTTTAAAATCGTTTTTATCAACATTTTATCAAAATAGAAATAATATGCAAAAAATTGATTATTTTGATTTCGCCTGACTTTGTTAAATTTTGAAATTTTTGCAACTATTGTTTAATCTGTAGGGCGTGCGGTTACGCCAGCAGCCTAGGTATTCAGCGCAAGGTAGTCCTATAACAAGAATAAGTTGGTGGAGACTTTGTTTAGATGAAGCGCAGACTGTGGAAAGTTCAAATTGTATGGTGTCGGTTATGGCAAAATTGCTTAACGCCCATCATAGATGGGCAGTAACTGGTACTCCTATTTCAAGAGACATTTCAGGTGAGAAACAAGCCTATTTTCAACACCATCCATGTTTTATGTATATTTGGCAAAGAACTTTTTTGAGTCGCTTTTAATATTTACTTAAGTAACACTACAATATTTACAAATCAAAATTTTTATTAAAATCAAATTACCGGTTATGACACCATTCTTAATTTAATGTAATCAGCGCCCGATCAAGCCTTTAGCAGGTGCTAGACAAAATTTAGTGTTTGGGCCCCATTTATAGAGTGTTTGGGAATTCTGCGATTTTATTATTGATAACAATGTAACAGGGGTTGAATGGGGCCCCTCTAAATTACGGATCCTAAACATTTGTCTTTTTTTGTCTACTAGTTAATTCAGCCATGAATGTAACGAATAAAAGATTATAATGTGTTTTGTGAATAAACGTTTTTGTTTTACAAAGAAAACTTACTGTAATTAATTCTAAATCTGAAAATCGTTGAAGTACAAAATATATTACAATTTGTAGATTTATACGGCTTAGTGGATTATCTACAGTTGGAGCCATTCTCTGAAATCGACACATGGAACCATTTGTTATATTACCCATATTTAACAGGGAATCATGAGCCAATGAGTAATTTTCTAGCGAAAGTGTTGTGGAGAACTGCGAAAAATGATGTTCTGCATCAAGTAAGACATTTTTTGTTGTTTTTTTTTTTAATTATTGTATTGCATTTGCCTCTTTACCATTAGGTGTTAGGCTTTTGTTTATGTTTTAAGTATGTGGCCTCTTTTTGAATGTTTCCCTTTATCTTTTTCTATCGCAAATTAGCTCTGCGACCCTACCCCACTTGATCCCTCTGTTTATGGCAGCTTCCCTCACTTCCTCCTTCCAAACCTTTACTTGTTCTTCCTCAACGACTGTTTCCTTCCGTCCGTGCCTCATAGGTCTTGCTGGGCATCCTGTCTTCTCCCTTTCTATACGACTTTTAATTCATTGAATTTACCTGTACATAACGTGAAAATAACTGCGCAGTATTGTTCAAATATCAAAAATACAAGCCGATTTAAATTTCAAAACCATCATTTTGAAAATTTAAAAGTTGTAGCCAACTGTTTTAAAATCAAAAAGATTTAAAAAATATATTGATAACATCATTAAAAGTAGAATGAAAAATTACCTGGAAGAAAATTTTACATAATTTTTAAATTTTCGTAAATCAAAAAATCTCAAAAAAGACTAAAAGTTCATTTTTCATGAAAACGCTTAGATTTCCTAAATCTAGTTTGATATTAATCGTCTTAAACTTAAATTAATTTGCCAAATTTAAAACTGTTCTATTTCTTATAATTAACATATAATCTCAATGACTGTCCTCAAATTTGAATTAGCCTGTACAGGGTGGTCCAAATTCGATGGGATTACATGGGTATCTCGCTTAATATTCAAGTTAGAGAAACAGTTAAATTACCAAAAATGTGCAGTTTTTTGAGACAAACTCAGAACCGTTTTCAAAAATATTCTATCAATTCCGGTTTTCGAGTTATTGAATAAAAAGTGTTTTTTTGTCATATTAATAATGTGTCATATCTCCGTTATTGTTGTAAATATCGAAAATATTTATGGAGATTATTTTTAGATATTTTTATGTTTAATTTGATTATATGTACAAAAACAAAAAAAAAACACTCGCCGTTAAAAAGTTATGATACAAATTTACCTTTTTTTTAAATAGGAGCGATAGTTGGCTATGGCCTATTTAAATTCCTTATTTTTTTCTTATTCCAAATATATAAGGGTTGATGTATTTATTTTCAATAATACGCAAGTTACAAAGGTTTTCTAGTTTTTTTTTAAAGAAAATCATAGTAGGCTGTGGCAACAAAAAAAACCAGGTGTAAAACCTTATAAAACTCATGTGGTACAAGTTACCAAGGTTTTTAAATTTGTTGTTCCGATAAACATCAAAATTTTTTTAACAAGATAAACAGCAATATACTACATTAGGTACTGCTGATTCCAACTACGTTGTTGTTATCTTATGTTCAAATACTTAAAATGTTTATCTAAACAACAAATTAAAAAACCTTGGTAACTTGCACCATATGAGTTTTATAAAGTATTATGCCTTGTTTTTTTTTGTTTACACAGCCTACTATGATTCTTTAAAAAAAAAAAAAAAAAACCTTCGTAACTTGCGTATTTTTGAAAATAAATACATTAACCCTTATATATGTGAAATGAGAAAATGAGAAAATAAGGAATTTAAATAGGTCATAGCCAACTATCGCTCCTATTTAAAAAAAGGTAAGTTTGTGTCATAACTTTTTAACGGCGAGCGTAAAATTTTTTTTTTATAGTATAATCAAATTAAACAAAAATATCTAAAAATAATCTCCATAAATATTTTCGATATTTACAACAATAACGGAGATATGACACATTATTAATATGACAAAAAAACACTTTTTCTTCAATAAGTCGAAAACCGGAAATGATAGAATATTTTTGAAAACGGTTCTGAGTTTGTCTCAAAAAACTGCACATTTTTGGTAATTTAACCGTTTCTCTATCTAAAATATTAACCGAGATATCCGTGCAATCCCATCGAATTTGGACCACCCTGTATATCGTTCATCGGATCCTAACATTCTGAAAATTAATAATTTACGTTTTACTTCTAGATTAACATACCAGATCAAACTATAAAAGAATATGTCATTGAATTCTCAGCTGTTGAAAAATATTTTTACAAACGAGAACATGAACTTAGCACAACAGATTTTCTTCAGAAACTTCGTCGTTACGATCTCACTATTCCTTTAAGAACTTTGGACAAAGGGTCCTTAAAAAAGGTAAATTTTTTCTCAAGAAATACAAAGCTCATGTTATACTGACCCGTGTTTTGTAGTTATTAGCTCCATTATTGTCACTTCGTCAGGCTTGCACACATCCGAACGCTGTTCGTGGACGTTACCTCGCAACTCGCAAAGCAGTAACGTCGATGAAAGATTTATTAGATGCCCTTATTTTAAAAAATATTAATGAAAGCGAAGATAGTTTGCGAATAATAATTTCAGCAGTGAACGGTAATGTTTGATAGATCTTTGTACTTCTATTAACGGAAATATTATTGTGTTTATTTTAGGTTTAGCAGGTATACACCTTTTATTGCAGAATCCTATGCAAGCTGTTGAAGAGTATCAGAAAGTACTGACATTATCGAAACGTTTTAGTAAAGAGGACGGCCATGGACAATTAACAGTAGACAAATTGCAGCTTATTCATACTATGCATAATCTTGCTGATTTGCTGGATATGTTGACTGAAGTACCACCGTCCTTACAAAATCATACGCTTAGGGAAGATTGTTTGATATTGCAACAAAAATATATGGAGAGATACGCAAGCCAGGTAAACATACAGCTATCTTTTGTTTCTTGGTACTTCAAATTTATGTCTTTTGTTTCATGGTTCTTCAATTTTATGTTTTGTTTTATGGTACTTCAATTTTATGTCTTTTGCTTTATAGTACTTCAATGTTGTCTTTTGTTTCATGGTACTTCAATTTTGTCTTTTGTTTCATGACAACCTAGTTTTATAGGGTGCAAGTGAATTTCAAATTTTAAACAGTGTTTTGTTAAATGTTTGAATGTTTCATGTGATAGTGATGTATGTTCATTTTAAAATTCAAGCCAAATTTTACAGAGTGTATCAGCTTTAGAGGACAGCATAGTGTTAACTGGTCAAGTAAACAGCCTACAAGAAAAAATGGTTCTCAAACTTGGTGAGTGGTACGCTAGGCTTTTCAACTGGATCACCATCAAAAATCTTGGAGATGAACTGAGTTGTCGAATAAGAACTAGCCTGGAAAATTCTGGTGTCGAAGAAAAATTCAAAAAGTAAGTGCATAATAATAAAATTGTAGTAGTGGATTTGTCATGCTTTGATTTTTATTCGTAACTCAGCGTGGAAATTAATTAAGATGTGCTTAAAATGATAATATGTAGATCAATATTTGCCAAAATAGTTCACAAAATTTAATGACATTATTTTACTTATGTTTTGCTTGAGGGTTAGTGGAATTTCAATTTAAAATTTTAACTAAACCTATTGCTGTGTTAGTTTATGGCTTAAACTTGTTTTTGCAAAGTGCAGCTTTGATTTATACCATTGCTGCATTGGATTATGCCAAGTATATGAATAAACAGGGTGTTCCAGAGATCATTAACACCTCGAAAATCTCATTTGTTTTAAAAATAAGTCCAACGAAAAATATATAATCGTGGTGGAAAAAGCTGTTTGTAATGCCATAAATATCTATTCAAAATGTTGAATAGGGATTATTCAATTTTTATTTTTTACGGCGCCAGTTTTAAAGCAAGTTCATTTTGTAAATGTGAAGTACATTGGAGTACTACCTTTAATAGGAGCCCAAGTCAAAAGCAGCAAAGTTAAAGACCTTAATAAGAGATTTTTATTTAAAAATAAAGCTACGAGTTTATTAAACTATATTAATTTAAGATTGTTTTTCACCAACGTGTATAGCCAATACACCATCAAATTCATTATCATACAATAGGATATTGGCTCTTCCATCGCCTCCTACCGTAACTGTTGTTCCAGTACACAATTTATTGACAAGACTTCCACTGATAACATCACAATACACTCCAGGTGAAAGGCATGTTTGTAGATTTTGCTGCAGAGTACCTCCATTATTGAAGGCTATAAAACCTTTATTGCCACGGCAGAAAGCAATTTGCTGGGAACCATTTGACCACCAATCATTGAGTGTCGTACCTTTGACAGCGTTTTTAAAACCAATCATGTTATAAATTTGGCGCCACCTATGTTCACAAACCCAACCATTTTTGCAAGCACCCTCTGCGGTGAATTCAGGTGATATTATATTACCATTACCATCAGCAGGTGGACCTATAATAAATTCTTATAGCAAAAAAAACTTGCAATTGTTGCTCAATCCATACCTTCATCAGTATTAACAAAATCAAAGCTTGACATAACTCTTGTAATACCGTACGGATGGGCCAACATGAACGCCGTTGCCATCTTGTACTGTTTACCAGTTTTATATGTGAGAATGTTACCACCTCCTGCACCATGCCCTCTCTGGTTATCGTGATTATCGACAAAAACTAAGCTACTTCCACTTTCGATGAAGCCCCAACCTGTGCCCCAATTTTTTAAGTATGTTAGGAGGTCATAGCCTCGGAACACTCTTCCAATTTCTGCACTGTGTCTGAACTCTGTGACTGCTCCCAAACTGGTGTACTCGTTTCTTGAAACCGCTTCACCACCTGTGCATAAAATTTAATATTTTTACATTTTTTATTTGATTAAATGGATAAAACCACCGACTAAATTAAAATAATCGTAGGTAATTAATATTGTCTCACCTAAGTCTATAACTTCTTGGTAAATAAAAGGCCGGCCTCCTTCCTTGATATCCTTAACATCTCTGTAGATGGCATCTAAATCACCAGGCCACATGTGTTTGGCAGCATCAACCCGAAAACCAGTAACCCCCAAATCAATCAAATGATTCATTAGCCCAATAATTTTTTCTCTGACATATTCAGATCCCTTAAACATAAATAATCATTCCAAATATGACAAATATATCATAAATGGTTTCATTTACAAGTAGTCAACCTCTTAACAACCCCCCTTGTATTTAAAAAGTGCTATTTAGTTTTGACTATTAAGTTCTAGAATGAACGCTTAGCTTTATTATTTTTTGTGCCATACCTATTTTAAAATACAGTAGCAATTACCTGATTTAAATCTTTAAGACCCACTAATTCACAGTTTCTGACATTCACAGCATCGTTATAGTTATTAATTGCACAGGAAGGATGAAAATCATTGGATCCATAAGGTACTGCAGGGTAGTATTTGCTACCCGGATCTGCTGTACTTCCACCTGTTCCTACGGCATTACTAGATGAACCCGTCATGTGGTTGATTATAATGTCCACATAAATTCTAAAATTATGAAGAAAAAAAAATCAAAAAGCGTTAAAATATTAACTGTGTTCCATTTAATTAACAAAAATACAAGTGAAATTAAAAAACACCACAAACTATATTAATAGTATCAGTTTGAAAGGTTCTTAATATTTATGAAACGTTCAAATTTTCATTTGTCCATTAATAGTACACTAAAACAAACGTTTAGTGAATATTTTCATGACTTATATTATGTTAATGTTTATTATCAAAGATTATTATGAAATATTTGTTTTTATTCTGTTACTTGATGATCAATCAAGAGAATGGTAATACAGAATAATCCTATTAGGACATTTTGACAGTGATAAATACTTTTGGAAATATCGAGATAAAAATCTACTGATGTCAGTTGTTACACCATTTGATTATATGTAAAAAAAAAGTAGCTGTGGATATCTTCAAAGTTTTACCTAAGTACTAATTTTGAAATGCATTACCATAAAAACTACATGGTCATGAGGAAAAAATAACAATACTACAAATTAATTGATTTTTTGCTAAATGCTAGACACAATGTTTGAAGCAAATATTAATGGTAAAACATCATAATGGCATTTTGTCTTTTCTGTTTTTAATTATTAATAAAGGTTGAAACTGTTTATATTATTGACACATACTTTATCCCTACTGCATTGCATCTGCGTATCATACTGGCTAATGCAGCCTCATCTCCAGATCTCGTGGTTAAATGGTAACTTATTGGTTGGTATCTTTCCCACCATGGTCTGCTGTTGACTATAATATTTTCAGTAGGTGGAGAAATCTAAACAAAAATAATTACCATAATAATTCCTCAAGCATCCTGCTGTCTTATGACTTAAACCAGGGGTCGTCAACCTTTTAATACCTACCGCCCACTTTTATATTTTTGTTGATGGTAAAATTTCCTTAGCGCACCAATGCCGCAGTAGCTCAATTTAGCAAAAGTGTGAAGTAATTTTTAGAGGGGTAAATCGGGTAAAACATCAACAATGGTTTATAACCATTATAAGTAAAAGACCACGAGACCTTTTTCGGTAAAGAAGCTCAAAATTTGTTAATAAAAATCACCACCTCCCACCAAGAAAGCTGTAATCGCCCACTAGTGGGCGGTAGGGACCGGGTTGACGACCACTCACTTCAACTTACAAATAAATATATTTCATGTGTAAAAGTTTCCAGCTTAAACTTTTGTGTGTCTTGGAAATTATAATAGCTATTATGGTAACTACCACAAATTTTCAAGGAATTCAAGAAATCTGGTTAAATTTAACAAGTAATGTGTATACTGAAGTATTTTAAGTAAAATTATTGTTATGTAAACTTACTTGAACCCCAGCAAATCCTTGTGGTGCCAAAAAGTTTTCACATTCAGCAGCAATATCGTTCCATTTCCATTCAAACAAATGTACTATTGTATTTCTGCCATTTTCCCAGTGCGGGTCTTTCTGGGCAACAGACATATAAACCAAACCCAATGTTACTAGAAGTACCTTCATGGTTGATAAACTGTTACAACCCCGACTTTCAATTCTATTTATACTTTGCAAAAAAAAAGCTAACAGGCATTTATCTTATCAGACTGTTTGCTAAATGATTGCTTTATTAAGTGTTTTTTTTTACAAAATCTTAAGTGCACTTGAAAAGGGATTACTTTGCAATAGTTTTTTTTATTAAAATAAGTGTATTGAAGATCAATAAGGAGTGTACTTTGCTAAGCTTTTTAAAAACGTTTGTGACCATGTATTTGAAAGATTTATTGGACACAATTTTTATAATCAATTGTCTGTTAACCGAGTTTGTGTTAACTTGAAGATTTCTTGCATGACCTTACTTGCATAATATAATTTATGCTTCGATAAACATGTTTACACACCTATTGAATATGGGGCACAAACACACAGGGTGTCCACCTAGTATGTATTTCTTTTATACCTCTCTTACTTATCAATTTAGTAAAGAAGTTTCAATAAAAAATTGTTTAATATCAGTAATTGAATTATTTTGAACCATACCGAGTGTTTTGTTTTCACGTACTTGTACATAACATTATTACTTTAAATATAAAACACCATGTAAATATTTCCTTATTTAGACTTAATTTTACATTCTTTTTCAAAAATTTATGAGTTTTATCTTACCTAAAATTAACAATTTTTGAATTACTGACGTATTTTTAAAAAGAGTAACTAAGAACTTTACTGAAGTAGTAATATTTTACAATTTGGTTTATACCATTGCTGCATTGGATTATGTCAAATATATGAATATACAGGGTGTTCCAGAGACCATTACCACCTCGAAAATCTCATTTGTTTGGAAAATAAGTCCAACAAATCATATATATTAATAAAAGGCAGAAAAAGCAGCATGTAATGGCATAAAAAGACATTTGAAATTTTGTTAAAGGATTATTAAGTTTTTTTTATGGCACAAGTTTAAAAAGGAGTTTTGTAAGTGTGGAGTACATTTGAAATGTAACCTTCTAAAGGAGTAAAAGACTGCCAAAAAACACAGTTGAGAGATTTTTATTTCAATTAAAACAAGTTAAACTATATTAACTTAAGATTGTTTTGCTCCAACGTGTATAGCTAATACACCATCAAATTCATTATCATACAATAGGATATTGGCTCTTCCATCGCCTGCTACCGTAACTGTTTTTCCAGTACACAATTTATTGACAAGACTGCCACTGATAACATCACAATACACTCCAGCTGGTAGGCATGTTTGTAGATTTTGCTGCAGAGTACCTCCATTATTGAAGGCTATAAAACCTTTATTGCCACGGCAGAAAGCAATTTGCTGGGAACCATTTGACCACCAATCGTTGAGTGTCGTACCTTTGACAGCATTTTTAAAACTAATCATGTTATAAATTTGACGCCACCTATGTTCACAAACCCAACCATTTTTGCAAGCACCCTCTGCGGTGAATTCAGGTGATATTATATTACCATTACTATCAGCAGGTGGACCTATAATAAATTCTTATAGCAAAAAAAAAACTTGCAGTTGTTGCTGAATTCATACCTGCATCAGTGTTAACGAACTCAAAGCTTGACATAATTGATGTAATACCGTACGGGTGGGCCAACATGAATGCTGTTGCCATCTTATACTGTTTAGCATTTTTATATGTGAGAATGTTGGCACCTCCTGCAGCATGTTCTCGCTGGTTGTCATGATTATCAATGAAAACTAAGCTACTTCACTTTCGATGAAGCCCCAACCTGTGCCCCAGTTTTTTAAGTATGTAAGGAGGTCATAGCCTCGGAACACTCTACCAATTTCTGCACTGTGTCTGAACTCTGTGACTGTTCCCAAACCGGTGTACTCGTTTCTTGAAACCGCTTCACCACCTGTGCATAAAATTTAATATTTTTACATTTTTTATTTGATTAAATGGATAAAACCACCGACTAAATTAAAATAATCGTAGGTAATTAATATTGTCTCACCTAAGTCTATAACTTCTTGGTAAATAAAAGGCCGGCCTCCTTCCTTGATATCCTTAACATATCCGTAGACGGCATCTAAATCACCAGGCCACATGTGTTTGGCAGCATCAACCCGAAAACCAGTAACCCCCAAATCAATCAAATGATTCATTAGCCCAATAATTTTTCCTCTGACATATTCTGATCCCTTAAACATAAATAATCATTCTAAATATGACAAATATATCATAAATGGTTTCATTTACAAGTAGTCAACCCCTTAACAACCCCCCTTGTATTTAAGAAGTGCTATTTAGTTTTGACTATTTATTAAGTTCTAGAATGAACGCTTAGCTTTATTATTTTTTGTGCCATAACTATTTTAAAATACAGTAGCAATTACCTGATTTAAATCTTTAAGACCCACTAATTCACAGTTTCTAACTTGAAAAACATCTTTATAGTTAGTAATTGGGCAAGAAGGATTAAAATCATAGAATCCATAAGGTACTGCAGGGTACTGTTTGTTATCTGGATCTGCCTTACTTCCACCTGTCCCTACGGCGTTAATAGCTGTAGCTGTCATATGGTTGATTACAACATCAGCATAAATTCTAAAATTGCAACAAAACAAAAGTCTAAACAAGGAAAAATACACATTGTGTTCCGGGTCCAATTAATTATGGTTTAGACAAAAAAGATAAATGTCTTATTTTATACAGCAATAAGTTATGTTATTTATCTTCACTCAAAGTCTAAGACCAGGACTGACTATCCAAAACGAGATTTTTAAAATTAACCATTCCAATTTGTACAACATACCAAGTATTTCTGAGCATACACTTGACTTTCGCCATATGTTCATGTGTGCGTGTGTATTTTTGTAAATGACTTCTTTCAACATGACGTAAATGATTTTCATCAAAATGATGTTTCACGTGAGTGTTTACAAAAGTAAACACACAACAAGCAAAAATTATATTTTTACAAATCTATTAGGTTTTTATTTGCATGACTGTCATTTTAAATCTTTCAATTCAAAAAAATACTATATGTAAAACTTAATCATAAACAGCATGATCGTATTTTGTCTTTAATTATGTAATTTTAGTCATTTATAAGTATAGAAATTGTTTTTATTATTGTTTATGACACATACTTCACCCCTACTGCATTGCATCTGCGTATCATATTGGCTAATGCAGCCTCATCACCGGATCTTGTGATTAACCGGTAACTTATTGTTTGGTATCTTTCATACCATGGTCTGTTGTTGACTATTATATTTTCAGTTGGCGGAGAAATCTAAACAAAAATAAATATCATAATTGCGATTTTAATTTAAATTCTGAAATAGAAAATCTGTTATTAAGCTGTCTGTTATGACCTGAACTAATATGTTTCATCTTTAAAAGATTTTTTCACAAACTTGTTGTTTCTTATATCCTAGAAATTGTGGTAGCTACATCTTAAAGCTAAAAGACTATTATGAATTTTTTTTTTAAGAATCATATGAAACCTGACCAAATTAGGCATCATTGTCATAATGATAATGTCCAGGTGTATAGTGAAGTATATTATGTAAATTAAACATAATTTTGACTCACCTGAACACCAGCAAAGCCTTTTGGTGCCAAAAAAGTTTCACATTCAACGGCAATATCGTTCCATTTCCATTCAAACAAATGTATTATTGTATTTCTGCCATTTTCCCAGTGCGGGTCTTTCTGAGCAACACAAAGATATACTAAACCCAATGTTACTAGTAGTACCTTCATCGTTGAATAAACTTTTACAACCCCAACTTCAATTCTATTTATGCTCTGCAAAAAACTCTAGCAGCGATTATATCCTTGTTGATTGCCTTATTAAGTGTTTTTCTTTACAGAAGGTTAAATGCACTTAAGGAGGGATTATTGAAATGCACACAAGTTGCACACCCATATTGGTTACTAATATTTAGGATTTAGGTATATAACAAAAAACTTCATGGAAATTGAATCAAAATCAAAAACAATGTCAACTTGTGGCTTTTAGTTTTTAATAAAAACCACCAAGAATTTAATTTTAGTTGTGCCCAATATAGTTTTAAAAATAGTGTTTTAATACTTACAAGTAGTTTTCGATGAAACTATTGCGATACATTATTGCAATCTACTTATATACTTACTTATTAGCGCAGTTATCTGGGCCTCCAATTAAACATATTTAAGTTACTATAGCATTTTTACATAATTACTTTGTAGATTGGCAACAGTGCTGCAAACACAAATTACTACAAATTTTTGATATCTAAGCAAAATGTTTTCACTTGCAAAGAAGGAAAAGTAATTCTCTCTTTTTAAGCTCACATTGTAACAAAAATTTATAATTGTTATAATTAAGCAATGAAACATTTTTTTAGTGTTTAAACCAGCAAACTAATCAAAATTTTTGTTTTGAAAATGTTACTATTTAAAATTTTTTTCACAGCAAATCTTTCATTACAGCAACTTTGTTTTTCTTAATCTTAACACCTCGCTACTGCTAGGTGTGAAGCTTTTGCTCATTTGTTTTTCTTTCCTTGCAGCAAATTCTGTTCTTCAGATGAGCAAAAGCTGGCGTTCATTATTGGAAACTGGGATGAAGATATAAGCGATCTGAGAACCTCGTTTATGGATCTATTAAATAAAATGTACGATTATTCATCTAACGAAAGCTGTAAAATCATTATTGCTGAAGGACTAGTTCAGGCGGCTATGGGCTGTCACCTACGTCCCCATAAAAAAACAAAAAAGAAACCATGTCTCGTATGTGTCATTAATGATCACATGAAGCAGTATGAATCTAAATTATTTTTCATGACTAAAGTGCAGACCGAGCAAGACATTTCTAATAAAGGAAGTTGGAAACCTACTTTAGAAGAATTAGTTCTTAAAGGTAAAATTTCAATAAATTATGATTATTCATCGCTACTAATTTTGGTTTCTTTAGCCCTACATAATTTAGCTAAATCAAGAAGCACAGACGGTGATGCAGTTCAAGATGGTGAAGTATATTTTAACATGTTGGATACAATGAAAAAAGAATTCAAGGTAACATTAACAGATTTTAAATATAGAATAGTATTTTTTTGGTAGTGTTCTAAAAGTATTTTTTATTTAAATGCTTTATGAATGAGGAAATGCAACAACCCTCGCATACAATGTGACCACACTATACAGGGTGTCCCAGCCAAAATGAATATAGAATAGTATTTGGCATTTGAAACAAATTTTCGAGATTTTTCCAAAGCCTACTAGTTTTATTCTGTTAAATATTTTGTTTATGCCTAAAAATTATCATGAAAACCGCAGTAACTCGAGATATATGTTTTAGACATAATATATCTTTATTACTTTTTAAGGGCTTCATACACCTAGAGGATGGGTAAAAGTAGGATGAATTTTAATAATCTTTTTTTTTTAAACACACTGCTTATACAGGGTTCTCGTTTTTCGCGGGCCACTATGGGAATCTCGTAAACGGTAAGAGTTACAACTTCGGTTAAATTGGGGCAAAGTTGTATATTCAGGTGCTTAATAATTTGACGCAAACAGAACTTATCTAGCTCTTTTAGTTTTTGAGATGTAGGGAAAAAAGTAAAAAAGTGGATTTTTGTTTTTTGCCCGTAACTTTTTCATTTGATGTCAAATTTCATTTTTGTAAAAACATTTTCATGACCACTTTTTGCAAGGAATCAAATTCCCCAATTATATTTTCCGTGTGACGTTTCGTTTTTTAAAAACCATCATCAGGTCAATTTTTTCTTATGGACGCTATATCTGATTTTAACGCCAATTTAGAGCATTTTATTCTGAATTCGACAATGTATAACAGTTGGCACTTTTTTGAAACAATTGTTGTTAAAAATGGCAAAAACAAATATTTTATTTAAAACAAATTCTAATCGGCATGG
Organism: Elmis aenea; assembly: GCA_947652605.1. Classification (NCBI taxonomy): domain Eukaryota; kingdom Metazoa; phylum Arthropoda; class Insecta; order Coleoptera; family Elmidae; genus Elmis; species Elmis aenea. Next base: position 52,731,938 of record OX393576.1, read on the forward strand.
TAAATAATTGTCTTTGTCCCTTTTTCGTTGGAAACACGTAAGTAAACCGCATAAAATTACTAATTTCAAAAATAGGTACTAATAAATATGTTAGGAATGCATTAACATTGTTCACTTATTAACAAATATTTATAGAATATTTCCTTCGGTTAAGTAATAAATTTTTCTGAAATGTGTATTTAATTCTTATTTGGCATACAATTATTTGTAACAAAAAATAACGAGTTATGCCTTTTATCTGCGTTAATGACTTCTAATAAGCAAAAAGCTTAAACAGATTGCTAGACGTTTTTTGTAAACTATGACCACATATTATTTGATTACGAACATTTTGTTACAAATAATTGTATGTCAAATAAGGGATTAAATACACATTTTAGAGACATTTATTACTTAACCGAAGAAAATATTCTAAAAATATTTGCTAATAAGTGAACAATGTTAATGCATTCCTAAGATATTTATTAATACCGGTTTTTTTAATTAAATCCCTTTAATAGTAATTTCATACGGTTTACTCACCTTCTTCCAAGGAAAAAGGGACAAAGACAATTATTTATCATGCCAATTAGGATTAGTTTTAAATAAAATATTTGTTTTTGCCATTTTTAACAACAATTGTTTCAAAAAAGGTCCAACTGTCATACATTGTCGAATTCAGAATAAAATGCTCTACAAATTGGCGTAAAAATCAGATATAGCGTCCATAAGAAAAAATTGACCTGATGATGGTTTTAAAAAAACGAAACGTCGCACGGAAAATATAATTGGGGAATTTGATTCCTTGCAAAAAGTGGCCTTGAAAATGTTTTTACAAAAATGAAATTTGACAACAAATGAAAAAGTTACGGGCAAAAAACAAAAAACCACTTTTTTACTTTTTTCCCTATATCTCAAAAACTAAAAGAGCTAGATAAGTTCTGTTTGCGTAAAATTACTAAGCACCTGAATATACAACTTTGCCCCAATTTAACCGAAGTCGTAACTTTTACCGTTTACGAGATCCCCATAGTGGCCCGCGAAAAACGAGAACCCTGTATAAGTGTTCATAGTTTACAAAAAACGTCCAGAAATCTGTTTATGCTTTTTGCTTATTAGAAGTCATTAACGCAGATAAAAGGCATAAGTCGTTATTTTTTGTTACAAATAATTGTATGCCAAATAAGAATTAAAAACACATTTTAGAGAAATTTATTACTTAACCGAAGAAAATATTTGTTAATAAGTGAACAATATTAATGCATTCCTAACATATTTATTAATACCTATTTTTTTAATTAGTAATTTCATGCGGTTTACTTACCTGTTTTCAAGGAAAAAGGGACAAAGACAATTATTTACCATGCCGATTGGGATTTGTTTTAAATAAAATATTTGTTTTTGCCATTTTTAACAACAATTGTTTCTTAAAAGAGTCAAGTGTTATACATTGTCGAATTCAGAAAAAAATGCTCTACAAAATGACGTTAAAATCAAATAAAGCGTCCATAAGAAAAAATTGACCTGATGATGGTTTTAAAAAAACGAAACGTCGCACGGAATATATAATTGGGGAATTTGATTCCTTGCCAAAAGTGGCCATGAAAATGTTTTTACAAAAATGAAATTTGACATCAAATGAAAAAGTTACGGGCAAAAAACAAAAAACCTGTTTTTTTACTTTTTTCCCTATAGCTCAAAAACTAAAAGAGCTAGATAAGTCATATTTGCATCAAATTATTAAGCACCTGAATATTCAACTTTGCCCCAATTTAACCGAAGTCGTAACGCTTACCGTTTACGAGATCCCCATAGTGGCCCTCGAAAAACGAGAATCCTGTATAATAAATGTTTGATAAGTAAGAAGGAGATATAAAAAAAAACGAAGACGCGAGTTTTTAATGCAGTGTACGTACCCATTCTCACGTACAGTTAGAAACTTGGACACTTACTCAAAAACAAAAAATACAGGCACAGGAAATGAGATTTCTGAGAAGATTAGAGGGATGTACACTGATCGATAAAATCAGTAAAGAAAAAAATTGAAACCTAGGAGTAACGGATATTAAGAAAAAGATGGAGCCCCTTAAAGATAATTAAACTATCAATAAGAAAATGTCAAAATATATGGGTGTTTCATTTAAAAAAATTGCCTTATTGCTATTTGGATATAGCCAAATGTACCAGGCATAAGAAAGACCCTGTATACTATTTTAAAATTTTAACTAGTCAGCAATCACTATGACACTATTGTCGAACAATTTTTTAGAGGAATTCGTTCTGACATTGCCTTTTTGTGAAATAATATTTTTTATAGTCCTGTTGCTGTCAATATTTTCATAAAAACTTAAATAACTCAAAAAATTTTGATTTTAGGTATGAAAAGCCTTGTATGTTTTTGAAAGAGAATTTAATTTTGCATATAAAAATTACAAAATATACAGAGTGTTCCATTTAAAAAGACAAAGTTACTAATTGGTATGCAAAAACAAAACACTGTGTGTTTGAAAATAATTTAAGGTTATGTAGTAAATGACTACAAACAACCTATTATTTAATTTTTGTTAACCAATAACAGAGCTATCGAATAATTCGTCTTGTCTGGGACACCCTGTATACCGGGTATTCAGTTTGACTGTCACACCCCTATAACTTTTTAATTATTGAAAATAACCCCAACAAACCTTATATTTTTAGAAACGGCGACAAATTCTCTATTAAATGATGTGCATTTGTTATCTCTACGATGACATATGTTAAATACGCGATAGGCAATTAAATTAGGCCTACATAGTATACATTTTTTTGTTGATTCGGATCGAGAATTTAATTCTGAATCCGACCATGTATTAAAAATGTATGCATCCATAAGAAAATGTTCGAGGAAAATCAGTTCAAAGTTTATTAAAATTATGGCACAGTCTATTTAACATAACAAAAAACGATCAAATCTTAAAAATTTTACTATAACTTATAACTATCAATGTAAATGTATTAAAAGTTAATTTTTAATAAAAATAAAAACAAATAATAAACGTCGACATGAAAAATTTGACTTTAATTTTAATCAAGACGTTACAAATAGAGGACACGAAGGGCGGTAAATTTTTTATGTCGGCGTTTATTATTTGTTTTTATTTTTATTAAAAATGAACTTTTAATACATTTGCATTAATAGTTATAATAAAATTTTAAAGATTTGATCGTTTTTTGTTATGTTAAATAGACTGTTTGCCATAATTTTAATAAACTTTGAACTGATTTTTCTCAGAATTTTTTTTATGTATGCATACTTTTTTAATACATGGTCGGATTCAGAATTAAATTCTCTATCCGAATCAACAAAAAAAGGTTTACTATGTAATTTAAGAAAAAAACAGTTGCCTATCGCGGATTTGACATACGTCATCGTAGAGATAACAAATGCACATCATTTAATAGAGAATTTGTCACTGTTTTCAAATATATAAGGTTTGTTGGGGTTATTTTCAATAATCAAAAACTTATAGGGGTGCGACAGTCAAACTGAATCACCCGGTATACAGTATGAGTGGGTGCTGTTTCCGAAGATTTTTTCTATCCCGATTTTCGTAAATTCCCGGAATTTCCCGTATATTATTTCATTATTTAAAAAATAAAAAACAAAAAACATCCTTTATTTAAAAGTAAATATTAAACAAAAATAAATTCATTTTTCGATGCGAACGTATATCTTTAGCATTCTCATTGTTAATATTCCAGTCCTAATAATTCCTATCATTAGTCTCGTCCCGGGCTTTAAAACATGAATCCCAGGAGTCGGGATTGTAAAAAGCAGCTAATTTCCCAAGATTTCGCTCCCGGGAAGGACGCACTAAGTATGACCCAATATTTCGTGGCTGTCTTTGTTGTTGGAAGGTTACAAAGATCCTTGAATAAGAAAAGTTTTACACTTTCAAAAACTAATAATAACCTTTTATGTCCAGCTCCGTTTTTTTTTTTATGTATTTCATGTTCGAATCTATAGCACATATAACTAATAAATATAAAATAAAATACAAATTTACATTTTCATTTTTTGTGTTTTAATATGGATCATTAAGGCAAATTGGACAAATAAGTTTATCTTTATGAAAGAAAAAACTAGTAATTGGAAACCTATCTACTTATTTTCGTGTTTTGAAATGTAAGTGAACAAAATTATATTCATTATTGGTGATACTCGACAACACTTATCACTTAATGGGACACGTCTGTCAATGCCTTATTAATTTGTTTGTTTTAACAGCTTACTTTGATGTTGATTATGTTTAATGTTGTCTAAAAGTACGAAGCGGTTTGGAATTAAGGTGGCCCCAAAACTCATGAAAATGACCATATTTTTTTAATAAACTCACCACAAACTGTCTCCTAAACTCTAAATCATCATGATTGTACCAAAATGCCTGTAAAAATATCTATGCATTATTGATGCATACTTCAGTCAACCTCTCAAATTTGGTATGAACCATGTTCTTTGTTCTTAGCAATATTTTGAGTTTTTTTACCACCATCCATGTACTTGTTACATTTAGAACTTCATTTGTGCAACATGTTTCGGTCTTATTTTTTTGTAATTCTGAATATTTTTCTGGCTCTCATTAAGTTCCTTATAGAAAATAGGAGAATCAAAGAGAAATTCGGCTCAGCTCTGCTTGTAAAACTGATTTTGACTCAATCTGTTGTGATCATTCCAGTTCTCATCAGTATCTCATGGGCATTATTTATATAAATATATCAGGAATATAATTATTCTTATTTAACCCCTTTATTGCCGGTAACAATTCGACAGTCATAATATTTTTTCTACAGTAAATGTTAAATATTATGTTCATTGCCCAAGCGGTTGTCACAGACCTATTTAATTTCACTTTTTCATTCAATTCAATTAATTATCTACGCCCATGTGGTGTAGTGTAGTAAAATGTAATGTTAACTTTTTTAATAATTTACATACAATTTTTTTACAGGATTTACGTAAGCTATGGACATATTTAAATCAACAAATTTGTGCGCAGGATGAATTGGACATTTGTAAAATTAAATTACAACTGCGAGATCCAAACCTAGAGACAAATGATAAAATCACAAAAGTTGAAAAAGAACTGAAGCACTTGTCCAATATTCTAGAAAATAAAGCAGAAACTATACACATGCTTAATGAGCATGAGGTAATGCGTAAATACATAATAATTTTTAATATAAGCTTAATGTATTTGTTGAGTTGTTATTTATGTTGGAATGTAACTATTTTTTTAAAATTTTCATTAAGCTTCTGCCACAATTATACATCTTTTTTTAAATAGTTTGGTGATTTTATTATTATTTTTTGAAATTTAACAGCAGAAACAATAGACCTATGTTTTAATCCAATGTTAAATCACAGGCAAATACCTGTATACAAATATTTTTTTAATGAATTTTGCAGTTGGATTGCCAAAGAGCCATTCTTCAAAGTGAAGAGAAACAAAATTTAGCAATGCTTGAAAAATGTCTGGGTACACATAATTATTTGGCGACACTCAGACGTCAACAGTATGCAGGGCAAAGTCCAGATCCATGCCCCATCTGCAAAACTTCTTTAGAAGAACACTGGAGCATACTTCCTTGTGGACATTCTTACTGTCTCGAATGTATCCAAACATTGTTAGATCAGGTAAAGAACTTTTACCATGTTAACCAACAACCACATGTGGATGTAAATAACTCATATTTTTATTTACAGAGTTCAGCTCGTTTTATAGCTTGCTGCGTTTGCCGGCAACCGCAAAATATCCTAGATATTTCGTACATAAAACCTGGCGGTCCAGGACCAGATCAAGATTCCATTCAAATTAACGGAAATTACGCGTCCAAAATCGAAGCCATAATCAAACTGATAATGAAACTTAAAATCGAAGATAAAAGTGTTAAAGTTCTCGTGTTTTCTACTTGGACAACAGTTCTTAAATTTTTAAAAGAAGCCCTTGAAAAAAATGGGGTTACATCGGAGCTGCTGCTTCCTCACAGGTTACAGAAGAGTTTGGAAAATTTTAAGGTACGAATATTAAATTGTCTGAAGTACCGTTTCAACTCTTTTGTTTAACTTTGCAGGATGAAACTAAAAATATTACCACCTTATTACTACCGGTCCAGTTGGGTTCGAAAGGACTTAATTTAATTGAAGCCACTCATGTGATTCTCGTGGAACCCTTACTCAATCCTGGTGATGAACTGCAAGCAGTGGGTCGTGTGCATCGTATTGGCCAAACAAAGTAAGAATTTGGAAATATTAATATTCAGTGCCATATTTTACGTGACTGTACATGGTGATCCAAAGTTAATAAGACACTTTTTTGATAATAACATAAAAAACGGATATGGTAGACAATTTTTGGCAATTTAACCATTTCTTTATATCTAATAAAAATTAACAAGGTACATAAGTGGTCCCATTGAATTTAGACTACCCTGTATACCTGTGTCTATACAACTATTAGGTCTGTTCCAACATGCAGTTTAAAACCGATCCTTGTATCAGGATTCTGCGCAGTATCAATATCGCATACCAATAAACCCTATAATAGCACGCGATATCGATACTGCGCAGAATCCTGATACAACGATCGGTTTTAAACTGCATGTTGGAACAAACCTATTTTAAACTCATTTGACTCATCTTATTTTATTCAACGGGATTTTATGAGTACCTATCTTCGTTATTATTAATGATGGTAAAATGCTTAATTCACCAAAAATGCGCAGTTTTTCGAAACAAATTTATGAACGATTTCCTTCTTCTTCTCCTAAATTGGGTCCTCTTGGACCTTTTGGTGTCGAGGTATGTCTTCCTGTTCCTAGTTCTTGATTGTTTCTCCATTTCTGTCTATCATTTGCTAACCATGCCACATCTTCCCAGTTGACTCCTTTATCTTCTAGTCTATGTCTCACTTCATTTTCCCATTTTGTTCTTGGTCTTCCTCTACGTCTTTTTTCCTCAAACTTCGTTTTCTATCCCATTTTTACGTAGATGTCCCATCTCAATTGGTTTGTCTCCATCTTTTTCACCCACAGACTTTGTTTGATTATATCGTTGCTAATCTTATCAATTAGGCTACATCCTTTTATTCTTCCCAAAAATCGCATCTTCTGCATCTGTATCCTTTTTTTGCTTTCTTGTTAGTGCCTAAGTTTCTGAATTATAAGCAAGAATCGGAGTGAACACTCCATTAAATACTCGCATCTTAGTTTTTTTTGAGATCCCCTTCTTATTTATCAAGCATTTCTTAGTGGTGTAATAACATTTTGTCCAGTTGACCGTTCTCTGCAATGATTGTTCCTAAATATTTAAAATTTTATACCTGTTCTATCATTTCTTGGTCTAGCATGATTGAAACCATTACATGATTCTTTGTTACAACCATAGTCTCTGTCTTTTTTATATTGATGCTCATGTTGTATCTTCTAAATGTAACTGCTCATACCTCCAGATTATGTTGCAAGTCCTTTTCATCTTCAGCTAATAGCACCACATCATCTGCAGAGGCCAGTTCTGTTAAAGATATTGGTTTCAGTTTATTCCATCCCCAGTAGACTTTCTTTATATTTTATTTGCATTCCTTAATTATTTTATCCATGAGAATTATAAAAAGCAGTGGACTCAAAGTGCCTCCTGTCTTACTCCCTCTGTTTTAAATTCACTCCCACTGTTTTAAATCCTGGAAACTGCTGTTGTGTATTCGCACATTATTTCCACTACTCTTATATAAATTGCTAATTGCGGCTATTAATCCTTCACTCACCTTACTTTCTCTCAATATCTTCCAAATCTTTTCCCTAGGCACTCTACCTAAGGATTTAGTCAAATCAATAAAACACAAGTACAGCGTCTTCGAATGTTCCATTGATTTTTCACTTAACTGTCTTATAGGAAAACTGTTTACAAAAACTCAAAAAGAATTGCAAACCGATAATGGTAACATTTTTTTGTAGTTTTGAATTTATCCCAAAACAGTGCACATTCTTGGTACTTTAAGCGCGATAGCTATGCAAGTCCATCGAATTTGAATGATAAATTATTTTGTTTCATTTCAGACCGACTGTGGTGCACAAATTTTTAATAAAAAATACCATTGAGGAAAACATACATCATGCTACATCAACCGATGCTGAAAGTTGGGACAAGAATAGAGTAACTCTACAACAGTTGAAAAAATTGTTTGTGGATGATGATGCTGTTATTGAAGCAACTGCAACAATTGATGTCGAAAACAGCCAACAAAGCTTAACCACTCAAAATAATTCCTTCGAATCCGCCATTGAACGTGTGAATTTGACTTTTCAAAATGATGTATCGCGAGAAGCTTCTTTTTATCAACCGAATCTGGATGAAACAGTGTTTTTAGAAAATAACTTAAGTGACATATCTAGTCGTGCAGTGTTAAGCAGTCTTGTGAATAGTGATATTGAAGATGAAAATGAATCAGAAAATAGTGAAAGTGAAACTGAAGATGAAGCAGTTTCTAACTTGTATCCGAATTCTGGTAATGTACAAAACCATTTACATATATATTCAACGGACGTTGATACCCCAACAACTTCTTCATATCAAAACTGTTTGTCCCGTGGAGAACATCACTGAAATGTTGTACAATGTTTATCAATCTATTATTACAGTAAAAATTTTCTTAAGAATAGTGTAATAGACTTTTTTCTGCATGTAAAACAGTTGATGCACATAATTTCAACAGTTGAATGCTATACTAAGTAATCTACAGATTTTAATCTTGCATGGCTTGGCAATATTAAGTTAAAATTATTTATTTATTTCAATCAGTTTTATTTTAATTTTTCCTTTAAATGCAATTATTTCCACAAAGTCTTCTTTAGTTATTGTGTCAAATTGCCTTTTAAGAATGATTATTATTGTAAGTATTAATAAAAGACTGCTTTAGTATTACGATTTAATGATAAATGGTTTGAATTGATTATTGTAACAATTATTATGAATTTGTAATGATATATGGTTGTATTTTTTATAGGATTTTTTAAGGTCGTTTTGTGATTATACTAATATTAATTGTACAGAACTGTAGTGAACTACTTAAGCACAGTAATTATTAATAATGGCGGCATGCATAGTCATTGGTTCATTTAAATTGTTTATTTATAGTTTTTTTTTTTAAATATATTGTGTCCTTTTATTGTGGTTGTAATTTTTTGCTCTGACCTCACTAAGGTTTAAATCGTAATTATTTTATACAATATTTCTGATGTAATATAAAATGTGTAACTTTTTTAGTTTTAATAAAAATAAATCCGTGATCTGCAAATGGATTTTTATTTTTTATGTTGAATATCTTCATATTTTTCTAGGACTTACAAAACAATACATCATTGGTCGTCATAAAAATCGATGAATGAGTAGTTTATAGCTGTGTTCTTATTACTGTAAAGATTTACAAAAAAAAATTAACGAGACAAAAAATGCTGTCAGTTAATTTATTACTAATATCCGGCGTGTTTTCACAAAATAATCCATATCTCGGTTATTTTTTGAATCAAGTAAAACTATATATTTTTGAAAAGCTAAGAAACTGCTGTTTCATCTGGTCATAGCCTACTAGAATTTCCTTAAAAAGATTTTTGCTTCATATCTCAAAAGTCAAGGTCGTTAAAATCATTTTAAATCAAGCATAAAAATGTCCATAAAAAACCTGGGTAACATTTTCTTCTACATATATTTATAAATAAAGAAGTAAATAATTTTCAAAAATTTTATTTTTCGTCAGTAGTGCCAAAATGGAAAGTGATATAAAAAATCTGAAAACACTGACGAGATAAAGATAAATGATTTTTGCTATGATAAGGTTAAAATCGGGACTTTAAAAAAAATTAGAAAATGAATTTTTTCGGCTGCACCGATTTTCAAAAATTTCCAAAATACAGAGTGTCCCAAAAAGTGACTATCTACTTTGGTGAATTTTATTATTTTTTGTACAATGATGTTCATTATAATACAAATTTATGTATTTTTTATATACATACTTGTATGATTATGGACAAACCATTGCGCCAGAATATAATTTTTTTAAAGAAACCAAAATAGATCATCACTTTTGGGACACCCATCACAATGTCTTCAAAAATATATCTTATCTTTATTATTTGTAAAAAACATTCTTCTCATATTATTTTATCACACATACTTTGAACACTTGGAAGATTTCTTCTAAGCAGTCATACATAGACAATAAAATAGATTTTCCAAAGGACTTTTAAGAAATATCAACATTTGGTCACCCTAAACTATGATGATAACCAAGGTAAAACTTTCGAATTTGGTCCACCCTATACAGGATGTTCAAAAACCAACATGGCTTCAACACAGAAGTGGGTTGAAGTTAGCATAAAGTTACGTAATTTGGTGCTAAATTTAAAGTTGAAATGAAGATGATGGTCCTTTTAGTTCATCAATTATTCAGAATAAACTAACAAAATTGATTTGTGTTTTTTGCTTTATTTTCTTTAGTGTTACAGATAGTGAAAGAATAAAAACACTCTCAAATCAACTTTTCATTCTCTATCAGGGGTGCGCAAACTTTTCATGCCACGCCCCATTTTTTTCAGCGCGTCAACTTGCGCCCCCCACAATTTGTTTTCGCTTTGAAGTTAGCAGGCATCAATAATTTTCGATCAACCGATACGAAATATTAGAGAAATACAACATTGTACACAGAAAAAATAAATGAAATGTGAAAAAAACTAAATATTTTCTTTGAAAATTGTGTCATGGCTATCTCTGCGCCCCCCGCATCATTCGTCGCGCCCCAAAATGGGGGCGCGCCCCCTAGTTTGCGCACCCCTACATCTATTTGCTTCTCTAATTAGATTTTTTGCCCTACACCCAGTTCCGAATTAAACCTTTAGCGGGCCCCAAATTAAAGCGTTTGGGCCCCATTTGTAGAAAGTGTGTGTGAATTTTGCGATTTTATTCATTCAAATTTTGTTGCAAAGTTCTATCGGGCCCCTCTGAATTACGCGCCCTAAAAATTTGTCTTTTTTGTTTATTGATTAATTCGGCTCTGCCTAGACCTAACAGTAGATGGACTTATAAATAAATAGGTCAGATGTTTCGTTCTATTTTGGATCATCATAAACTTTATCATTTCGTACAGGCGCCATATTGTTTTTGCATCAAAAACTAGTTCTAAAAATTTTAAATACAATGAGTAATTAAATTTTAATTTAAAAACACATCGTAAAAATCCAAAAATTTTAATATTGTTTAGTTTTAACTATCGCCAATATTTTTACAGTAATTGTACTAATTTCAAACAAATCGTGGCTATCAGTAACTTAACAAAAAAGATTTAACTTAGATACAAATACAAATCGATAGTCGATGTTATTTCTAAATGCATTGGATAAAAGATGGCTATATCAAATTATTTTTAAAAAAATTACGTTAATGGGTTGTTATAAATTAAATGAGTTTTATTTTTGAATCTAATTAAAAAAAAAAATTTGTAGGTGCCAAGAAAAATTTAAATACTGAAAAATGCTTATACCACCGCCTTAAATTGTATGTATCACCGCTTTCTTTGCGTTTATTGTACTGCATCTTATTTCTGAACAACGATGTCACATGGACGGGATAACTATAGAAATAGCATAGGTCAATTTTGTCATAGTTCTGGATGACGAGAGTTTAGGCCCGCGAAATATTTAACATTTTTCAAAATTGCTAAAAATCGGATTTTGGCTTTATTTCGAAAATTAAAAAGATATCAAAAATCTGTTTGTGGCAATGAATTCCCCTCGAAAAAAAAAAACAAGACTAACAGCCGTATTCATAGTCCTTCCTTGAGGAATAAGGATTCCTTATTCCTCGTTTCATGTTTCATAAATCTACCTTGACCGAACAAGGAACCTTATTGGCTACCTTATCTCAAGGGAGGTCGCGAGCTTCCTTGAGGCTTCCTCAATCCTTAAGGTAAGGAAGAACTATGAATACGGCTGTAAGTACTTATTGTTAGTTTTTTTCTATCTCTGATAATAATCGAGATACCCTGTATTAGCATCGAAAATAGGCCACCATGTACATTATCTAGTTCAACAAAAAAAATGTAAATTCACTGTGCATAAGTAAAAATAATCATGCGGTTTTAGACGAATTGTCTTCGCTGAAATGCATTTTTAACTTTACTCATGTAAAGTACAAAATTGCTGTTGAGCATCTTAAAGGCGTGGCCATATAAAGAGAGTGGGGAAGATAAATTCAAGCCGCAAATTGTTCATAAAACTTGGCCGCGCATATACAAAACTTGTTTGTTGAGATAAATATGTGGTGACCACAACAATGATGTGTGAAAGTTAAACCACGTGCTTATCGGAATTTGCTTCAAATACTTGATACTTCTACTCTAAGGTATATAGTTGGTAACTAAAACAATATATGTAATACGAAATGGCATAACTTAAATAAAACTATCTGTTAGATTAGATGTTTTATACAAATGTAAAAAGTGAAAGTTTTGTATTGCATGCTTTGGTTTTAGAAACCATCATTTTAAAATTAAGGTCAGGCGATAATTTAAATTGCTAAAATTTTGAAAAATACTCGTTTTAAATTTATTTTATTTAAGATTTAATGCATTTTCAACACTAGGATAGGCCATTGTGGCTTGTCTCGGTTACAAAGTTTAAAAGGGTACAAGAAAAAAATTTAAAATTTTTGAACTTAATGTTAAAAATATTTTTACATCGAAATTAAAATTTATAATTAAGCCTCCAATATTTTCTGTTAAATGTTGTTGGGGGTCCAATTATGTTTTAATTCTTTTCCCCTTATTTGTGAATTTAATTAGCTCCGGTCCTGATTATTTCATAAGACGTTATTATAAAATCATAAACGTTTGCCAATTTGTTTTAATAGTTCTGATTAAAACAAAAAGACCAATATTTTTCATACATTTTGAAAGTGACTTACATTGGTATAATTATAATGATTCATGGTTAAAAATATGTTCTGCAATTATTTTGAAATAATTTTACGCTGTTTAGGGGTTCAACTGGTTATCTGCAATCATAATGATTCATATTTAAGTATGAAAAGTGCATCTTTTTAAACTCTGACCACTGGACGATTATATTATGGTGACTGTTTTAATTACATAAATAGATAATTACACATTTTTCATAAATTATCGAATTTTACAACTTCAAAGTACAAAACTTTTAAATTTTTTCCTCAGGCCTGGCTTGTCATTTAGAAAGGTCTTTTTTAATATACCACTAAAAGAAGAAACAGTATAATTTTACAATTTAGAATAATATAAACTGACTTACGTTTAATTTTGTTGCGTATTTTTAAATATATGCTCAAAAAATTATCGGTAAAAAAGTATAAGGTGGATAAGTTGTTTTTTTTAATAAGAACAAATAAAACATTGCCATAAAATTTAGTTTCCAAATGTATTTTGATATTAAACGAAAAATAACTTAAAGAATATTTTAATTAAATCGCAAGTAATTTAAAAAATCATCTGTATTAATGCCTGTATAAGCCATTCAAAAAACGTTGTTTAATTTACTAAAAATTTCATTATTATGCACAAAATATTTTGACATACAAGCTGCAATTTTCAAGAAAAGTATAAAGTTTCAGCGTATTCATTTGGTGCTAGATTCTGATTTACTAACGAGAAAATATATCAACATTAATAATTACACACATGTAAATTATTAAGAATATGATTGTAAAAACAACATTTTTTTAACTTTAGTTGAAGGTTAGCAATCAATGTTAAAATTCTACATTAAGCGATGTTTTTAGATATTTTTTGTAGTAATGTCTAATGAAACTCCAGTTACCATAAATTTAAAAAAAAACAGGAATGCAAGTTTAATACGTTATACAACAAATTAAAATAAGCAATAACAGATTAGTTAATAATAAATTGCTCCATTATAAGCTGCCTTTTATATTAAAACACATTAATAGTTCTGAACAGCAATTTTTTATGTAAATCATTGATTTTCTTGATACACTATTGACTATAACGATCATTTTTGTAATAACTATGCAACAAGATGCATAAGCAGTTCTATTACCGTGTTTGCGTTTTAACAACTTTTCTGTAATTGAGAAATATTGTTTCTTATCTAACTAATTGTTTAAATATCATTCAGAGTGTATTCATTTAATACAAACTATTTTTAAACTGAATTTTAATGCAATAATAATGCTTATGTTACAATATAATACAAATTAAATATAATACAAATTAAATATAATACAATATGAAACAAATTGAGGAAGTAATCTATTTAGAGAACATAGGGGTTAAGCAATGAATAATTACTTATATGAGGGTGGTTGTTAAGTAGAATATAATTAACATTGTTATCAGTGGCGGATTACCCAATAGGCGCACTAGGCGCGCGCCTAGGGCCCTCGCATCGCGGGGGCCCCAAATTGTCCTGGGTTGGTTAAATTAATCAAACGAAAACGAATATTTATTAAAACAATTTCAGGCATTTAAAAATTAATAAACTACTTTTTGATACTTATGACAAGAATTTAACATAGCTACCAACATATTTTTGGTTATTATTTTCTACTGTGAAGTTAGTAAACATACATGAAAATCGGATCTTCGGAAAGAGGAGAAAAAAGGAGAAAAATTTGCAGTTCGACGAGACATCATCTAATGATACACATTTCAGTGCTAAACAAAATTTCGTTATAAACACTCACAATGTAATTTGCGATAAACTTATATCTGAACTGAATAATTTAAGCGCAATTCACACGAAGTTTTAAAAGATTTTCAATTTTTTTTAAATTTATGAATAAGGGACGTTGAATTTGATGAATGTGTAAAAAATGTAACTTTAAAATATGAAAAAGATATCGACATTAAAAATAAATTTCATCGCTTCATTAACTTTATTCGAGAAGAAAAAGTGTCGAATCCTGTTGAAATGTATAGGGTGTTATTTGAACGACTTAAATCTACATTTCCTAACGTGGAGACTTTTTAAAGATTTTTTTAACGTTACCGATTTGCAATGCAAGTGGCGTAAGATCATTTGCGGTATTAAAACCTTGAAAAGCTATTTGCGTAATTCTCTAAGTCATATGCATTTAAACGCATTATCAGTTATGTTTATTGAAAACGATGTTGTTCAATTTTTAGAATATGAAGACATTATTAATTATTAGTAAATTCACAAAATTAAAGGCCAGGAAGGTTCCTATTTAATACGTTTGTATATCCATAGTCTACTTAATATGATATAGTTCTAGGTTCTAGTAGCCTGTTAAATTGAATTGAATTTTTTTAAATTGAAAATAACATTTTTCAGTTCGTAAAGTGCAATTTTTGTTACCGTTAAGTAAGAGGGGGTAGCGGTAGGGGCCCAGAAATCAGATTGCACCTAGGGCCCTCAATTTAGTTAATCCGCCACTGATTGTTATGACTATAAGATTGCCGAAACTTACAGGTATATTTGTAATTATTCATATATGAGCAGGAATAGATTCGGAATAAGTTTACTGAAGCAATTCCTCTCTAAGCAATTTCCTTAAAAAATTCATAGACTTATTATTTAGTTCTTAAATACAAATTATTCACCCTTGTTCTAATTCGTAGAAAATTGAAACAGATTCGTCTATTTTTGCAAATTTTTTAAGGCCATAATTACCTCATTTATCTTAATTACATGATTCACCTTTAGTTCTATTGTATATGTGGTACACTTTCAATTATGTAAATTAATGTATATCAAAGATTTTTTACGTTGAAAATTCAAATAATGTTGGAAATGGCAAACGTATTGTTGATTTTTAAGACAATCTATTTACCGAGGACAAATCCTTGAATTTGTATTTGTGCTGATTGATAGTTCTTACAACAATCATTTACTGGTTTTGTGTTATTATTATAATTATTTCTTTACGTAGGTATCGTATATGTTTGTTTTGTAACTTGAACGTTCGAAATTTTCCAAAAAGTATATATTCCTACTCTTACACAAACAATTCTATTTCGCAGCGTTTTTGATCACTTTATTAAAAACGTGTGTTAACAATGTGACAAAATAAACCATGTTTAAATCGACCGATCGATATAAGGAAACTAATTTTCTCAAATAAATCGCCTAGTTTCACCCAATCAAAAAATCTGTAGAAATAATTAAACTTTGAACATTGACATCACGGACTTATTTTCTTTAACAATATATTACTATTTTATCACGTACTTAAAACCATTCATCAACGGAACACACTCGTTTTTACACGTTTTGGTAAATGTATTTAACTGGCACTGTACTTTGTATCTCTTACAACATATTGTTAGAAAGGTTACATAATAATGACCGATAATTTTTTAAACGCAATTTTTTACTTTACGAAAGTTAATACATTCCATTTTGCAAACGGTGTCATTGTTTATATCCTACTGTCTTGAAAGATGTCATGTAGACAGCATTATGAACAATGCACTTATACTGTTACAGTATAAGTTATACAGTGTGTCCAAAAGGTATGGAATATGCTATATATCTCAGTAAATATCCACTTTAGGGAAAAATGTTTTGAATAAAAGTTGTTTGGTACTTAGTTTTTCACCATAAGATAACATAATAACAAAAGCGCAATGAAAAACAATTGAATTTTTTTAAATGGCAAGGTACCCCTATATTATACTCATTTGATAGAGAATTTTTTTCTCTTTTCAATAATGGGGTCACCTTAAAAATTAAGTTTATGCCAAGAGGCTGAAGAATATCGAAAATTTAAAAGATCGTATTAAAGAAATTACACCTGAAATGGTTGGGAATGTTATGAACGGGTTTAAAAACCGAGTTTATCATTGCCAAGCTGTAAATGGTTCACAGTTTGAACACTTATTGTAGATTTCGTCAAAAAAATTTAGTTGTTATGATGTTTTTGTTAGAAATAAATACTAATCAATTAAAATAATTTTTGCGTTTTTCTCAAAAAGTTGCCTAAGTAAGGGTCCTAAATATTTGCATCATTGAAAAGAGAAAAACATTCTCTATCAAATGACTGTAATATAGGGGTATCTTGTAATTTAAAAAAATTCAATTGTTTTTCATTGCGCTTTTGTTATTCGATAAAATAGAATTTAAATTTTTTCTTATGGTGGAAAACTAAGTACCAAACAACTTTTATTCAAAACAGTTTTCCCTAAAGTGGATATTTACTGAGATATATAGCATATTCCATGCCTTTTGGACACAATGTGGGTATAACTCGGTTATACTGGGTGGCACAAAAATATTTTTGGGGAATAATTGTAGATTTTTGATTTCATGGAAAAGCATTTTATTTCTTTTTTCAATGATATAAGGTTTATCTCTGGTGATCAAAAACGATTGATGCCCGCTAACTTCAGACCAAAAATAAAATAACCAAGTTTATGTTTGTATCGCAGTGTAAAATTAAGATATCAGTGGCGTAGTATTATTTTCATTTTATGTGACGTTCAGGTTGTTCCGTCATTTTGTTTAAGGTTTTCCTACGCTACTGGTTTTTCCCTATGTGTTACCCTCTGTTCGAATAAAGTTCCTAACTCCCGAGGCATCAATCATTTTCGATCTCCCGATATTTTAATTATTTATTTAGTCATGAGTACTTCTAGCTTCTACTGTTAGGTGTAGGACTGTTGAGTTGTGTTGTGCTGACTTTTTTTCTTGTTTTTCTGTCTTGGGCTTGCTTTTTTATGACTTTCCATTTGATGTTTCTGTCTGTTGCTGCTTTTTTAACTTCGTCTTGCCAGGTTTTTCTCGGTCTACCTTTATTGTTTTATCCCTGTGATCTTGCTTCATAGACTTTTCTGGTTAACCTTTCTTCTTTCATCCTATAAATGTGACCCAACCATACCAGCTGTCATTCTTGTATTTTTGTTTCAACTGATTTTATTTTTAATTGCTCTCCACATGTTTCATTTCTGATTCTATCTTTTTTTGTTTTTCCTTGGATTTTTCTTAGAAACCTCATTTCTGCTGCATTCACACGGCTATTACTTTTGTTTGTGAATGTCCAGGTTCGCTTCCGTATAAAAGTGCCGGAGTTACTACCTTTTTGACCACTTCCACTTTTATTCGTTTTGGGACTTCTCTATTTTCAAAAAATATTGTCCTTAAACTGTTAAATATTCTTCTCACATTTCCTGTCCTTTCGCTTAAATCCTTGTCCATTCCTCCTTTTTTCTACCTGTTCCAACCTAAGCCCATTTAAAGTGATGTTATGCCTTTTGTTCTCTGTTGTAACGATCATACTTTTAGTCTTTTTTTGTATTTATTTTCTAGATTTTTTCCAATTCCTGGTTTAGAGTTCCTAGATTATGTTGCACTTCTTTCCTGTTTCCGCGACTAAGACCATGTCGTCTGCGAACATTAGCTCAGTTATGTTTATTTTTTCCATTTTTCAACTACCTAGGACCTAGGTAAAACGGTAGCATTTTTTGTTTTACTTCTTTAATTACGCCATCTATAACAACGGCGAATTATAATGCCCTGAGCACGCATGCTTGTTTTAAGCCCTCTTTTTTTCACACGCTGCCAACCAATTCTTCATTCTGGGTTCTTACAATATATCGTTTTTTCGTGCATCGCTTTTATTATGTCGATTGTTTCTATTCCTATTCCCTTCCTTCTTAGGCCGCTCCAAACGTCTTTTCTTTTGATTTTATCGAATGTTTTCCAAGTCTACAAAACATAAATGTATTGCCTTGTTTTTTATTTAGCTCTTTTCGAATGTTTGTCAGTACTTACACAAGACCCAGTCTTTATATTAAGGCAAATAAAATAAGGTTTAAGGTATGTCTTTTGATATTTAGGCTCAAAACAAATAAAATTCATCAAAAAGTCCCTAGACAGAGTGTCATGAATTTAAACAATATTGACACAAATGAATATTTTCATTTTACATTGCGTAAACAAATCTGCAACTTTTTCTCCAAAAATATTTTTGTACCATCAAATATAACCCCGTTATTAACGATTTAAAAAAATGCCCATTTTGATTTTCGTTTGTTATCTAGCGTGCCATGGAACTTTTTTAAAACATTACATCACTGAATAGGTCACAGAAAGGGGAACAATTTGTCTAATTTAAACTTCTTTGGATGTATCTCTTACCGTTTACGAGATACCAATAATGACTCTTCTATGTGGATCACCCTGTATATTCAGATACATTATTTAGAACTTCTTAAAAGTTTCCTAGTTTTTATTGGGTGCCCTGCTTAACCCACCTTATTTAAAAATTTATTTATTAGAATTAAGTTGCCTTGAATACGTGGTATGATCAAATAATACCCGGATTGCTCATGTCTGCATGTCTCTCCATATTTAGTAAGTGACAGGGGAAACTAGTGATGAGGTATTGTAAGATATTCAGCTGTGAGTTTATATCTGATCCGCACGTATGAAAATCATTTCGTTTAGTAGAGTGATATTTGTTTTGGTAATTCAAGTTTTTTGCGATTTTGTTATTAAAGAACAGCGCATCTGAGTGAAATTTTGTTTGAAACTTGAAAATACGACAACAGAAACTTTGAACTCTTGAAAGAGCCTTTGGAGAAGTTGCTTTGAATTGGACCATGTGTTTTAAGTAATTTAAACGCTTTAAATAAGTTAAGTCCCAAAACCTCCTCCACTGCAGAGCTGGGCAATGCTTGAATGCTTACTACTTGCAATAATTTTTTAAGCACTTTTAATGCTTCGAGCACAATGCTTGGAGCACTTTCTAAAACAGATGCTCGATGCTTAGAGCACCAAGCACTTTCATGAACACTTGGTACTTATTAAGCACTTTGGAAAGACAGTGCTTAATAAGCATTTTTTAAATTTATATATGCTTGCTGCATAGTATTTAATCCTTAACATGTATGCTACAAGACTGTTTAAATTTTAAATTTCTCTTAAGCATTTCCAAAATGCTCAATGCTTGCTGCTTAATTTTTTTAAGCACTTGGGTCAGTGCTTGATGCTTTTAAGCATTTTTAAAAACCAAAGTACTTACTGCTTAATTAGATCAAGCACTTACACAAGTGCTTGAATGCTCGGTGCTTCAAGCACTTAGGGTCGGTGCTTTGCCCAGCTCTGCTCCACTGCAGACGAAAAAGTTCTCAAAGTTCTTGAGCTCATTCGTGCCAACCGGTAACTAACTGTTAAAGAAGCAGAAGAATAAAGAATATCATAAGGGTTTTGCCAAGAAAATTGGACCAATGTTTTAGGCATAAGTTGTATTGCTGCAAAGTTTATTCCTCGTCTCTTGACAGACGACCAGAAAGAGTATTAACTCTTCACTTCTGTTTAAGCAATATGTATTTGTAAAAAACTAAGTCACCTTTGTTCCTCACCCTTCATATTTATCTTACTTGACCCCTCGTGACTTCTTATTTCCAAAACTAAAAATCTCGATAAAATATTGTCGCATTTAAACGATTGGCGAGATCTTAAAAAAAGTCGCATTGGCAATTGCACTTAAACAATACGAACAGTTTTTTTAAACAATGGGTAATGAATATGATAACATTGTAACGATCCATTATTAAATTTTAATTGCATAGTAAAATCCTCCATTGTTTATTCGCTACACCACATAAAATGTTCTTGATTATAAGATTTAAAGTCACGTGCGTTTATTTAGGGACTAGACCTTTTTTGACAAAAGTATAATTTTGCAAGTTGGCAAAACTTTATTTTTGTATTTTGCTCTTTTTTCGAAAAATTTAAACTGAACTGTTGGCCGATTCATCACCCAATTTTCAAGAGGTTTATAAAACTGAATTAATTAGTTCTTTTTTAAGGCAAATACTCCGTAGAAAGTATTTTGATTTATTAGTAAGTAGTTTTTGATCTCGTTTTTAAACTATAATCCAGGAAAAAAGCCAGTGAAGAATTGGTCCCTTAGAAACTTCCTTCAAAATATTGTCAAGTTAATGAATTTAGTGACTGAAACATCTCCTTTTTAACTGCATATAATTATTTGCTTTTGACATTCTAATGAACCAAAACGAATCTAGGTAAAAGGCGAGTACAATTATATATTATCAATACAATGTAATAAATGCAAAACGAGTACTGTGATTTTTATCGTGTCTTCCTGTATCTAATCGACTTATCGTTTTTTACAAGGACATAATTCAGTGTCACACCAATAAATCTTAAATAAAAAAGCTGCTTTTTTTCATTCTTTAAATCCAAATTGATTTCTTGTACTTCTTAGTACAACAAATTGTTGTGTTCTTTTACTTGTTAATACTACAAATTAGCACCTTTCTCTTTATTTATTAATTTATCCATTCATTTCAATATACAGGGTTTCTTAAATATTGCGAAAAACTTCGGAAAGTAATTCGATATTATATGCAAATTTGAGAAATAAAATAAAACCCTAATTTTACTTCTCCCCTTTAGAAAGGTGTAACTCCGAAAGGGGACGTCTAAGGCTAAGGGGAAAAAAATTATATAAAATCCCCCCTTAATTTTCGATAAAAAATTCCTCCCGATATATTTAAGAAACACCCTGTATATTGAACTGAAACTCTGAAGTTTGGGAACCTTATTTGCTTATTAACAAATTCCTTATGCTGAAATATTTGCCTATGGTGACTTTATTTTTTAGCACAAAACCCATAATTTTAAATCAGAATAATGCCAACATCTTATAAACATCACGAGTTTCGATATTTACGTAATCCTTTTATTTATATTTTAAATCAATTTGATAAAATCTCTTATCGTTCAAGTATACGTATCTAAATATTTACTATTAATAAACGTGGAGAGTTACTGATAAAGTTCATACTTAGTAGTTAAGGTATGGTAAGATCGACAAATTTATGGTACTTTAGAAATGTCCTTATAAAGTTCACTAATCTTTTTAACAAGTTAAATAAGTTTATATTATGTAGTTACGGACGTGACAGTTTGCTAATGGATATTAACAGAAGTGGTTTTAGTCGCCAACTATTTCACATACTTAATTGTAGTTAAAAATAAATCGTTATAAAATTTGTTCACGCTTGAGGGGCACACATAAAACTAAAGAAACGTGAGTACATTGTTGCAGCAATGCGTAATATAACTATTTATACAGATGTTGCTAAGTTCAGAGTCAAAGTATCAGATATCTAAACTTTGAACCGAAACTTGATTTTTAAGATTTTTTTTTTTTGAAATTAAAGGTTTTTTTGTTAAGTGAGGTAATATCTAAGGCAAAGCGGACTTATAATTCTGAATTTGATTGTATTAAATAAAATTGTTTAAATCGTAATGTTTAAGATCAAATTGCTATGAATTCACTTTTTAAACATGTCTTACCGTATTATTTTGATGTTTGTATATTTTAAACAAATAATAAACATAGTAAAGTCCAATAAAGTACCCAGTGGCGGATCACCACACAGGCGCATGAGGCGCGCGCCTGATGGGGCCTCGGCAAAGCGGGGGGGGGCTCAGAATTGTTGGTGCCTCATCCTCAAAAATAAAAATTAAAGGTTTATTGTCTGTTAACATGAGAATGATAAAATAATAATTGTAGGCAAATTGTAATATCTTCTAAAACCTATTTTCATAGTGGGGGGGGGGTATTGGGTAATAGTAATTTCAAATATGTAAAAACATTGCCCAAGCAACTTTTTAAGCCGAATCGGATGGTGGTCACAAATTTTTCCTAGATCGATTCGTTTTTGTTTTATGACAACCAACTTTAATTTTTTCTTTTGAGCGTAATTTTTGTTATTTACATAATCAAATAGCATTTATTTTTCTGAATTCATTGATGTATCATACATGGTATTTTACTTGTTTATTCATTGCCAAATTTAAAAAAAAAAAGGGTTTTAAACAACAACCACGATAAATCAGGTAGGCCGGTCATTGTAGTTTATGTGGTTTCCATGACAACCAATCAACAAACTGAAAGTTTTGAAAGCCTATTACTTGTCACATTAATAGATTCGTAAAAATTAACTTTAATAACGAAGAAAAACGCGATATGCTGCGAATGTTTTATACCGTTCTTTTAAGTTTTGTTATACTTTATCATATTATGCTTTAAACAAATTTACTGTTTAACGTTGAAAAATTGTGTTTTTTTTCCGGATCTGTTTGTAATAAAAATGTTTTTTTTTACTTTCATCTGAAAATTTTCTGCCATACTATCTACTGTCTGGCAAAAGCCCCATATTTCCCTAAGTATCTGTCCAACGTACAAAAATATGTGTGCGAGGGTTGTATTATTTCTGGATGTTTCTGCATGTCGTTGACTTGACAATATAGCGTTCCTATTCAATGAATAAAAAAATCGCAGTATATCGCGTTTTTCTTCGTTATTAAAGTTCATTTTTACAAATTTATTAATGTGACAAGTAATAGGCTTTCAAAACTTTAAGTTTATTGGTTGGTTGTCATGAAAACAACATAAACTACAATGATCGGCCTACCTGGATTATCATGGTTATTGTTTTAAACCTTTTTTTTTAATTTGGCAGCGAATAAAGAAGTAAAATATCATGTGTGATATATCAATGAATTCAGAAAAATAAATGCTATTTGATTATAAAAATTGCAAAAATTGCGCCCATAAGAAGAAAAAAAAGTTGGTTGTCGTAAAACAAAAACGAACCGATCTAGAAAAAAATTGTGACCACCATCCGATTCGGCTTAAAAAGTTGCTACAGCAATGTTTATACACATTTGAAATATTTTATACTCCAAAGGAGTTATGGACGATTTTCAAAAATCGTATTTTCCGGTTTTTCCTAATTTTCTCGGATACCGTGTGAGATATTTCCAACTTCTCTTTGGATTATTAATAAGCACCAAATTTAGCAACTTTGCCAAATTTAAACCTATAGCTATTATAATAAGCGAGATCCCTATGCTTAAACTCGAATTTCAATCACCCTGTATAATTAATTGTATTTGACAATTTAAACAAATTTTCGAAATACTTACTAATTTATACTATTAAATATTGTGTTTGTATCCGTAAATTATAAAGAAAACCGCAATAACTCGAGAAATACTGATTTAGACGTAATTGGCCTTTAATAGTTTTTGAAGTAATTACATTATCAATAAGAAAATGTAACAATGTATAGGGTGTTCCATTAAAAAAAACTGACATTCGTGTTTGAAGTGTGATTAAACGGGCCGGGCATAAGGAACACCCTGTGTATTATTTTAAAATTTTAACTAGTCAAAAATCACTATGACATAATTGATTATTGTCCTATAAAGCTTCAAAGGAATTCGTTGTGACATAGCCAAGTTGCAATAAATCATTACTTTTTTGGACTCCTGTTTCTGACAAGATTTTTATAAAAACTTACATAACTTAAAAACAACTGATTTTAGATACATAAAACCTATATGTTTTAGAAAGAGAATTTAATTTTACATCTAAAAATTATAGAATATTTTGGGTGTCCAATTTAAAAAGAAACAAAGTGACTTAACGGTGTGCAAAAACAAAAGACTGTGTATAGTTGAAAATAATTTAAGGTTATGTAGTAAATGATCACAACTTTTATTTAAACCTTTTTTTTGTTAAGTTGTGTCAAGACGAGATATTGATCCGTTACGTTACTTTTTATACACACCGTATAATTTAGTGTGAACTTTGTATTTGCAGACAATTTGCAGTTTATATTTTAAAATATCCACATGCCCTGACCAATTAAGACTTCGTTACTAAAGTAGTAGTATTGCATAATCATTTATAATGAAAATGGTTTTTCAAGTCCGTAGTCTAATTAAAACTGAGTAAGCTAAGGAGTAAAACCGTGCAATTTTACAAATAAAGTCGCTATAAAAACCGAACATCTACGAGTTTATATAAAAACTTTTAAGCCTAATGTAATTTGCAAAAATTAAATACATAGTGAGATTAAACAATGGTATTTTTTGCATGTTTTTATTAATAAACAATACCGGACTAAAACATAGCGTAATTTAAATAAAATCTAAACTTAAACAAATAAAATTTAATAGTTTTTACAATTCAATAATAATGAAAATTATGTACCTACGTCAATTTATAGGCCATAAACAGAAAATTTGGTTAAATAAATACTGCAAACAAAATATTTTAATAAATTTACAAATATTTAAATTCATAGAAACTTGGAAGGTCTTTATTAGTATTTTTAAGTCGACTGAACAGTTCAAATTCGCCCCAAAATAATGCGTACATTCATAAATTTTTACACATTAACAAATTGGGAATGCTGATCCTAAATTTTAACTGTGATTGGGGTCCCTGATAACTAAGCAACACTCAGCTTTTTTATCCGGCTAAAGTAAATATTGTCTAGCTATACAAAAAGAAACTTTGATGACCTACAAATAATCACAAAAAGCGCAAATAAAAAAATTGTTTGTATAAAAATAAACCAGTTGCATAAACGTAAATCTAAAAAAAAAAGCAATTAGACAATTGTAACGTTAATGCATAACGTCTGTTACCATTTTAAGTTATTGCTTATTCCTAAGCATGTTATACTTAACATTTACATATATTGGTATTTTAGACGTAAATGTATTTCATGAAAACAATATGAATCCGTGACAGTGACCTTTGTTAGTATTCCTGAGTTGTTGAGATTTAAATACAAGCGTGTGTCTAATACCATGGTGCTTAAAAATAATATTCTAATTTTAAGCGTTTTTAATTCTTATCGCTTTTAAACAATAGATACACATCACATTTACTTTACTTAAAACAGTGGTATTCAAACTTTATGTTACTACGCCCCCCTTTAAAAAAATCTAATCTTGGCGCCCCCCCCTTCATTTTATAAAATAATGCAAACACATTTTTAAATGGTAAAAAATGTATTAATACAAAGATTTAAAAAAACGTAATTGACAGAATATAACAAGGTTTTACGATATACAGGGATGCGCAAAAGTTTGAAATTTTGTATATAAGCGTTATCGTATTTTTCGGATTCGATGAAAATACTGAGGTTGCCATACCACTTCCGGTTCAACCGCAAACGGACTCAAACTTTGAAATTTTAAATGGAACACCCTGTAATCAACAACTGGTAGAATACCTACTTCTTAAATTTTTAAAAATTGTACTAATAGAACGTTTATATTTTTACAGGTTTTGAAAAATTTTTGAGTCTTGCAATGGTCTAATTTTAGCTAGCTAAAATAGAGTTTTTACCGTTAGAATACTTTATTA
Source organism: Elmis aenea (assembly GCA_947652605.1). Lineage (NCBI taxonomy): Eukaryota > Metazoa > Arthropoda > Insecta > Coleoptera > Elmidae > Elmis > Elmis aenea. The sequence goes on from OX393576.1 coordinate 52,758,159, forward strand.
AAAGGAATTAGTGTTCCTCAATAAATTTGAAACTTAAATCAATGGATAATAATAATAAGAAAACCACAGATGCAAATGTTCAGTGTAGTTTAACAAGAAAATAGCTAAGGCTAAAATAAATAAGAAATTCACTAACAAATCGTTTATATTTTCACAGTTTTTAAAAATTTTCTATAAATTTTAAGCTGTTGTTCTACATTCTTCATTAGAAGGTCGTAAAATTCAATTTTTGCTATTACAATTTGTTAGAACAGTTAATTCAACGCCCTAAAATAGTAAAATTAATGAGATTTAAATAATCATTTAGGTACATTAAAATCTTAGTTGCCGTTACATTTTTTTTTTTTTTTTTCTAGAAAATGGAAATTTTTGGTATAAAATTCGCTCCCATTAACGTTCCTTTCCAAAGGCGTTTGCAGACGTTGGCAGCAGGTACATGGTTCGTTACCTTTGCTTTTGGTGGTTTTATTGGTTTTTTTTTTGCCATTTACATCATATTATGCACCAAATACTGGTGGGCGATGATATTATACCTAACATGGGCTTGGGTACTAGATAGAAAGTCCTGTGAACGTGGTAATCGACGTAGCGAGTGGGTTAGAGATTGGGCTTGGTGGCGATATGTTAGAGATTATTTTCCTTTGCGGCTCGAACGAGCACCCTGGGTTGAATTGGATCCTAAACGGAACTATCTCTTTTGTTGTTTTCCTCATGGTATGCTGTCAACTGGTGTGTTCATATCGTTAACTACTAGTGCTACTGGTTTTCACGACTTATTTCCCTACCACAAGGCTCATGGTCTTTCGCTAGCGCAACATTTCCACATGCCTTTTTTTCGTGAACTCGCACTGACAGTTGGCGGTTGTAGTGCATCGCAAAATTCTCTCAATTATCTGTTATCAAAACCTGATGGAGGAAATGTGGTAGGTTTGGTTGTTGGAGGAGTTGCAGAAGCATATAACTGCAAACCTGGCCAATACAAAGTTGTTCTAAAGAATCGTAAGGGATTTGTCAAAGTTGCGCTGAAGAATGGATCACCTTTGGTGCCGGTTATTTCGTTTGGAGAAACTGATCTTTATAGCCAGTTAGAAAGCCCTGAAGGATCAATGTTAAGAAACATACAGGAATGGCTGAGACGGGTGATTGGAATTGCGCCCACTGTTCCAATGGGGCGAGGTTTCTTTCAATATTCATTTGGAATCGTTCCTCAACGTAGACCAGTGACTACAGTTGGTAAGATATTTTATTTTTATAAAACAATATTTTTCTGTGACTTAAAACATAAAATTTCCTTCGGAAAAAATGTGATACCCAGTTTTTTTAAATCTAAAACTGGCACTTATTTTTTATTAATGCTATCAATGAACTAATTATATTTCTTATTTCAATTTCAGTTGGAAAACCGATAGATGTTCAAAAAACAGAAAACCCTACTCAAGAGCAAGTTGACGAACTACACCAGAAATTCATGAAAGGTCTCGTGGACTTATTTGAAGAACAGAAGCACAACTACATTCTCGAAAATGCGGAAAACACACACATGGAATTAAGTTAAAAACTTTTGTACTTTGTAGGACTGATAATAGCCATTACCTTGCTAAAAATTATATTTATTATATTTCCATCCATTAGAATTAAGACACTGGTGATATTTTACATTTTATATACCTATGGTTGTGTAATGTAAATTAGATATATGTAGATATTATTAAGTTTTGTAATCATTACAAATGTCGAGTTTTATTGCTAGAATATATTACCTAATCTGAAGAGACAATATGTAACGAAGGAAATGAAGCAGAATCCAGTGATTAAGAGAGTTGTTCTTATAGCCTAAAAAAGAAGAAAAAAATCAAAATTATATTTGCCTTAAAAAATCGTCGTTTATGTAAAAGACACATGTAAGATGTGAATATAACGATTATTTATTTTTGTTCGCATAAAATAATAGTTTTTAAATGCACATGAACAGGCAAATTAAACAAATAATCATGTATCTACTTTTATCTTTGAAATATGCTCGTATACGCGTATTTTACGATAAAATGCGATGTGTCTGATAATTTAAATAATAAATAATAGGAAGTTTATGTTTTTGAGCTGAAATTAAATATATATTGTAACTGCAGTGGGGTTTTCTCATTCTACATCCTTCTATTCTACTCAAGAATCTCATCTACTGCGCCTTTATCCTTTGTTTTTACTTTTTTGTTGGTTTCTAAGGTTCTGAGCTATAATCAAGAATTTGTACATTCAATGCATTAAATAATCGCGGCTTAGTTTCTTTTGAGATATTCTTACGTTTATTAATGACCTGATAAAATTTTGTCGCTGCAGCTATTGTTATTCAGCTCTTCCAATTTACCGTTCTCTACAATTATTATCGTTCCTAAATATTTAAAATTTGATACCTGCTCCATTTTTCTCGACTCATGATTTACTTAATTCTTCGTTGTAACTATAGCCTTTGTCTCTTTTGTATTGTAGCTCATTCTATATTTTCTTAATGATTATGTTGCAAGTCCTTTTTGATTATCGGTTTGGTAAATTTTAACTTCCGGTTTTGTTCATATTTATAGTTTTTAATTTCACAACGATATTTTAAGTGGTTCGTTGAATACGGTTCTGGTTTGAGTTCAATACATTTTTTGAACCGGTTCATATCATCGGCTTGTTTCTATTTGCGATCGATAGTTTTTAACATTAGAAGTTCAGTTCCGGTTCATGAAAGAAGCTTCAGTTCGGTTCGAGTTTCTGGTTGCTCGTCATCACATTTTTTTTCTATATATATATAATGTTCCGGTTCACGGTTCATTAAAGAAGCATCAGTTTATTCTGGTTCGGTTCGAATATATGGTTTCTAGTCATCAAAATTCTCTTTAATAATAAAGATGTTCAGTTTTGTTTGAGCTCAATGAGTTCAGTGGGCTCTTGGTATTACGCAATCTGTTATAATTTGCTTCATCTTACGGCTTACGCGATACGTAATTTATCATACAAAAACGAATCTTATTGATTCAGAATTGCTTATTGATCGCACTTATATCAATCAGCCAAAAATGTAATTAAAATAAAGTCTGAAAAATTAAACATAAGTTGACTGGCTAGCATTCAATTTTTACATTAAGTTAACACTTCTATAAATAAACAGTTTTTTTTTAAATTATTCAGAATTAGTTTTGAGATTAAGTTTTATCAGTCAGCAATTAATTAAAATAAAACGTTTATTACTATTAAATTACACAATGTTAGTATTAAATTTTCCGTAACCTCTGCTTTATTTATTTATATATAACATTAATCGTTGTAAAAACTAAAGAATTTTTCCATTCTAAGTAAAAATATGACCTATCATCAAAATTTTTCAGTAAACAGCACTATGAACGCCTTTAATGATCTTCTTATTAATATATGTTTATTAAACCTATATATTAATATTTTAGAAATTAATATTTACCTCATCCTGCCATTTACGGTTCTCGATACATTTTTGATATCCAATGTTGCTAAAAGTGACGGTGTTGTACAAAGGCATCCATTTAGTAGGAAAAACGCGAAACAATATGGTGTCAAGTGTTTTTCTTAAATGATATGATAGTCTCGTAACTAAATCTCTCATTTCAATGTAATTGTACATGGCAAGATCGCAAATGGCATGAGCGTCAGCTTTTCGCTTCTCGGTAAACGCTGCTAGTGCTAAAGAAATATTTCCAGAATACTGTTCTATTAGGCTATCCAAAAGAAAGCAGTCTTCGAATCCTGCATTCATACCTTGCCCATAAAACGGTACCATCGCATGTGCAGCATCTCCGATTAGAATAATTTTTTCTCCTAGATGGTATCTGCTACATTTGATCGATACCAAAGAGGAAGGCTTTACCTTGAAGAAGTCTTCTACAAGCTGGTCTTTGTCAATGTAAGCAAAAATATCTGGAAATGTACTTTGAAAAAATTCGAGCACTTTAGTCGATTTATCTAACTGTTCAAAATTTTCGAATGGCATAAATAAAGTAACGGTCCACGAGCCATCCCAGTTGGGTAATGCGATCATCATAAACTTTCCTCGTGGCCAAATGTGTAAGTGTTTGGGTACCATTAATTTTCCCTTATCTTTGTAAATGCACAGCTCGAGATATCCATGGTCAATGTAAGTTTGACTGAAAGTAAAAAGTGGAGTTTGTTGCAAGATTCGTCTTACTGAGCTAAAAGCTCCATCAGCGCCTATTATTAAATTTCCACGAATTTCAACGGTCTCTTCATTTTCTGTTCTAAAAAAATACACAAACTGTCCATTTTTGAAACAATTTCGAGACAGTTAAAAATGTTACAAATTGAAAAGCGTACTCACTTTAAAAAAACTGCTGTTCCATTTTCAGTATCTGCACTAATCAACTTGTGGTTAAAATGTAAAGTGACTCTTGGGTATTTTTCAGTTGCTAGAAAATAGTAAAACACAAAAATCTAGTAACGCAAAACATAAAACGAACAATTATTTAAATAACTAAATTAGTTTCTGTAAAATTGTTATGGGTGCGTAATTGATCAGGGTTTGAACAAGCGTATTTTTTTACAATTTCTATGATCTAGAAGGGAAAGGTTGTCTCAGAAGTTATTACCGTCTCGATAACCTCATAGTTTTTTAAATATACCCTACACATTTTAAATATTATTAAATGGATCTTTTTGTAATTTTAATATATGTACTTTTAAAATAAAATGGGAGGAATGGAAATGGAACAAAGATAGGAAAAAGCTAGAAAATTCCATAAACTGAGTAGTAAAACTAGGATAACTAACAGGAATAGTGACCAGGTTACAAAAATGAAAAATAAAAATCTTCTACACCGTAGGGTAGAAGAGGATTTATTATAACTGTATAATAAATACGTAACTATTTTTTTTAAACTTTAATTGGCGTACCTACATTATGTGCGTTGCCTTAAACTAATTAATTGGTACTGAAACTTTTTTGTTAATAAGAAAGTAGATGTCTTATTTGAAAATCAAATTGTTGTGATTACACTCTTCGTTGCCAAAGAAAAATATCTGTGGTATTGTGGAAAAAATAAAACTATTAATCGCGATAATATAGGAGCTGTCCCATACATTAATTAACAACCCTAAAGACTGTTACAATACCAGTAAAATATAACTTAACATTTAATGCCGTACTAGTACCTACTCACAGTGGCGTAGCAAGAAAGTATAAGCCCGTGTGCATAGGCGCCGACTACACGGGGGCAACGGGACTCGTGCCCCCGTACCGATTAAACTAGGGGGGCATCGCCCCCATGCGACATCGCAAAGGCTAACTTGTGCATATCAGATTTTAATTATGCCAAACAGCACATATCACGTTCGAATACAACTTACATTTAGTGCCAAACTTTGTTTTTTTGTCCATTCTGAGATTGAACTGAGACTATGTACCATTACCTACCTACCTACTTGTGCATCGTACATTTATCGTTCTCATTTCTTAACCCCAAGCTGTCAACAGTTGACCAGTTGTGTGCCATCGTCCTTTCAAGTAAATTCCCTCTATTTAAAGATAATTTTTTTTTTTACCAAAGCATTTAGTTAACAAAAGTACAAAATTCTTCGTACTTCAGATGTTATAGCAAAACATATGAAAATGTCTAAATTCGTTTTTCTCTCGTAAATATATTCTTTTAATCTGTTAGTTCTTTTCACTTTTTCCTGCAATAACAGTTAAGATGTTACTTTTTATAATTAATTTATATCTTATTTAACTATGTAATTTATTTAATTAGTATTTTGAATAAACTTGAGAAGACAACATAGTACCAGAGATGATCAAATGGCTGGGAGAAAAAGGAATAGACTGGATATGGGCAATATGCAAAGAAGCATGGGAGAAACAAGAAATACCCAGGGACTGAGAAAACAACTTACTAGTACCAATATACAAGAAAGGAGAACAATCACAATGTGAAAACTACAGACCAATCTGTTTAGCTCAAACTAGCTACAAACTATATACAAAAATCCTAGAAAAGAGATTAAGAGAGCACGTGGAAATAAAACTTGAAGAAGAACAAGCAGCTTTTAGACCAGGAAGACAGACAAGTGATAATATATTTATTATAAGGAATATAATAGAAAGAAAAGTAGAAGAAGGAGAAGAACTCTACCTAACATTTATAGACCTAAAAGCAGCCTTCGATACGGTAGACAGAAGAGAAATATGGAAAACTCTGAGAGAAATAGAAATACCTAACACCCTAATAAATGCAATTAGAAGCACGTATCACACAGTAAGAGCAAAAATACAAATTGCAGGACAAAGATCAGACGAATTTAGAATGAGCAAGGGAATAAAACAGGGAGACAGTCTAAGCCCACTATTATTTATAATATTCATGGATAAGATAGGGAAACGAATTAAGGAAAAACATAAACAACTGAACACGGCAATTGGGTACAGAAACCTAGAAATAATTACATTAAATAGCCTACTATACGCAGATGACATAGTGCTTATAGCAAATACCAGAAACAAAATGCAAAAACTAGTGAATGCATGGACCGAGGAAATAGAGAACATGGGAATGGAAGTGAATATAAATAAAACAAAAACAATGATCATAAACGAAAAACAAAAAGACCCTCAAAACATCAACAAAATTAAATGTAAAAACAATGATCTTGAAAGAGTTACAACATATGAATACTTAGGAAGTATAATAACAGAGGACGGGAGAATAGACGCCGAACTAACAAACAGGGCAAACAAATCAACAAAACTCTATTATTCACTAAACAAATCAATATTAGGACACAAAGAGATAGACAAAAAAGTGAAAATGAAAATACACAATATGATAACAATACCGATAATAACATATGCAGCGGAAAACTGGACAATAAAGAAAAAAGATGAAAATAAAATAAACGCCATGGAAATAAAACACCTCCGGAAAATAGCTGGGAAAACAAAATGGGATAGGATAAGAAACGAAAACATTAGAGAAATGACAGAACAAGAACCAATAATAGATAAAATAAAAAAGAAACAACTTAACTGGTATGGTCATGTCATGAGAATGAATCCAGACAGACTTACAAGAAAAATAATAGAAATAGGAAAACCAGCCAAAAAACAAAGAGGGAGACCAAGAAGAAAATGGATGGATCAAATAAGGGATTGGGGAGCAGAAAGAGGAAAAACACCAGAAGAAATGAAAATTCTTGCAAAAGACAGAAGGGCATGGCGAAAATGGACTCGGGATACGAGACTAAGCTCCGACGCCTGAAAAGGCAGAAGGAGACGAGAAGAAGAAGAAGAATAAACTTTAATTTTGTACCTATCAGGGCTCGAAACCAAAAAAACATTTGGTCAACGGTTAACCGAAATCGAGAACTATATTTTTATAATAGTTTTTGTTTAAATACCGTTTTTTTTTTTCGTAAAAAACCGATTTAACTTATGAACCGGTTTTGAAAACCGCTTAAAAACCCGGTTTTTGTCATTATTTAGATTAGAAATAAAAATTATGAAATAAAAATGCTCCTATTTAATTATAATTTTATAATATATGTACCTACAATCAAGCGTTCAGTAATAAATTTTGTTAAACTAGTCGTACCTATTTAATACAGATTTTTTATTTTTTTAAAGTAATTTTTATTAAAAAATTTTTGCCATTAAAAATAACGGTTTCGGTTAAAAATCACTTTTACGGACAAAAAATAAAGGTTAAGCGGTTTTTTAAACGGTTTCATGGTCCTTTTACCTATTGTAGTTAATGAGTATCTCCTGCCCCCTAGCGAGTTTAGAAAGTCGGCGCCTATGCCCGTGTGCAAGCAGAGTTAATGGGCCCTACAGACAAAAAAAAAGGTCCACACTCGCTCGAATATTTTGTTTTGAAAGAAATCCGAACCAGTTCACACATATGGTTAAAATAAAGTTCTATCGACTTAACTTTTGCCAATAATTAACAAAACAAGTTGTTGTTTGCATCCTATCAGCCCGCCCCCTTGGCTCGTGGGCCCGGGTCCACCGCACCCGCTGCACCCCTATTACTACGCCACTGCTAGTACTGCAACTATTATCCCTCTTTTTGTTTATACCTGTTATAAGAACTTGATTTAAGTAGTTTCTGCTAACAGAATAAATACACTGCAACAAAAAACAAATATAGTCTACGTATTTCAATTTTCTGTTGTAGATATACCTGTTTATTAACGGAATCATACCGCACCGATTTATTGGTTCCACTGACTGTGTGGAGAAATCTTCCCTTCATAGGGATTGCGTATTTCAACACTTCTTCCTTTAAACCAACAGCTTGAAGAGCGTTTAGTCCTCTGTGTGAAAGGGCCAGGTTTATTGACCGACCTCTCACGGTGCTTGCGGTTCTAATATCTGCAACATAATACCAATATGCATGACACTGTGCAAATCTAAAATTTTTCGTCACTGTATTATAAAGTAAAGCATCGATTCCTAGGATACAGAAAGTTAACGTCCTGAAAATTAAAGAACACGGTCCACACAACTTGTGTTGTATTAAGTTTAGTTAAAAATCACTTATCTTATTGTCTGTAGCTGCAGAGAATCTTTTTCGCAAAAAGACTAGCTTAATTTCGAAACTCCCGTTCCTTCATCGGTAAATTTTTTAAATACTTCGAAATTAATGTAGTTTTTTTTTACAAAAATATTCTTCATAAAGAAACAGATGAGTGATGTTTCACTAAAAATATTTATATTACCTACTTTAAAATGGCTCGCTTAAATAATTCAAATAAATATAAAGTTGTTGGATTTTATAAAAAAATTGTTTAATTTTACCACAACACAAATTTCTTGTGTTTTGTCAAATTATTCAAATATTTGCCTTTCTATTACTAGCACACTCTTAATACCCTACGCCTACAGCATACGTTATTGTTAAGTACATAAAAGAATAGGAGACAAAAGTGACTCCACCACAAACAAATAATTTGAAAAAGTTAAATAAATTAGTAGATTATAATTGTAATAATAATCTCCTAGTTTGCTCTCTTAAAATTATCTGCTTATTTATTTAAACAAGTATTTGTTAACGTCCGTGTTTTACATATAAAAACGCTTTTTTTAACAAGACGTTTACAACAATTAAATCTTATTCAACAAATTATAATTAAAAACAAAATAAATTAAAAAACTTCTTTGGACATTTTTCTTACTTTTTGTTCTCGGAGGACCATTTACCATAAAAAGTGGTGAAAGTCCATTTCGAGATTCTTAAGGGAGTGCACTAAACCACTTTTTTGGACCAAAATGAACTTACACCATTTTTATAATTATTGAATTGTAATTTTACTCATTAGCTTACCCAGTGTTTAATTTAACTACAAAAAAATGGACTAGGACAATTTTTATTATAAATGATTAGCCAATTTCATTTACTGTCAAATATTTAATTGCCAAAGCATGTGTATATTTTAATATATCAACTTTAATTTGCCTACAAATAAAAAGTTCACACTAAACTATGTATACATGTTTTGTCTTCTCATTTTTTTTCCAAAATTGGACTTATACCTTTTGTAATAGTAGTATAAAATCGCTTTAATGAAAAACAATAAAGAATAAGAAATACAATACCCAAACTAGTGAGCATTGATACGACACTAAATTATATTCTTAAAAAAATAAAATTTTGTAAAAAATATATATTTTGAAAGTGGTTATTTTCTCTTGACTATGAAAAACGTGTTTCCTTATTAATTATATACCATCAAAATACCAACTAAATATAGCAAACTTTTTTTGACATGCACGAATTAATAAAAAGGGTTAAAATTGCAAAAGTTTAAACAACACATTTTCTTTTTTTATAATATAATCATTTACGATACTTACCATCTCGATATTCGAATAGATCGACTTTATATCCACGTTTTGCCATAAAAAGGGCACACAGTGACCCGACCTTTAAATTTCAAATTGCACTTTTTAATTATATATATATTTTTTTTTAATTCTTACCAAACCACCTCCAACAATTACAACTTCCTTGTTATAATTAAGCGTAGTATTCATGGTTACGATTTTGCGTCGTGCGATGTTTACTTCACAAGCAAAGATAACTTACTACTGCTGTTAAAGGTTTCCCTAAGAATATTTAATCTGCAGTAACTTGATAACCGAAATTCGATCAAGGGAAATTAAATCCTGAATGCTCCCTCTCAACTTATTGGCTGTGAACTTCCTGCTTGTACAGAATGTGTACGAATAAAAATAATCTTTACATAATAATTGTGCCGTTTTTTACAAACAATATTGATTTGAGTTTGTAAGGTCGTCGATAAGGCTACGCTTTACTTTTATTAAAAATGTAATCAATCTTTTTTGTTTACGTTAATTATAAAATATCAAAGGAGGTCATTTTCAACGTTTATTGTCATTCAATATAGTATAAATTTATTATGTTTTATACAGTGTACAATACTGCTAACCATGTACAAACGTAAACGCACATTTATAGCACAACACATGTAAATTAAGAGGCTGTCAATTCGATTTGAGCTACAGTTTTACCGACATTCGATAAAGTTATTTTAAAGAATGATCTGTTTTCAGCCATAAATTCATATTGGATACTTTCCAACAACCTTTAATGATTTAAGTGGTCCTTAAACTACTTCCCTGTGGTCGAATCCTATCTGCGGATGGTTTTATCTGGTAGACCAACGCTGTGATAAAAATATTATTTGCAGTTTATTACTCATAAAATACTTAATTTTATTTAAAAATGTTGGAATATTTTTATTGTTTTATTTAAATGAGATTTTATGTTTTGCCGTTTTATTTTACTATTCATATTTAATCCGTAAATATACAGGGCAATCCACTGTCACCTCGATTATCTCCTAGCTTTTAGACATTATCCCAACAAATATTGTTAATCTACAATGACATCAAATATGTTCAAATATTTGAAGTGCGATTGAACTGTAATTCATTAAATTACTCTGGTACGGTTTCAATTAAAAATCAAAACGTTTTTTTTTTGTTTCTAGTCATGTAAGCCTTTCGCGAAAATGAGAATTTAAAAAAATATGTGTTTGGATTATTAGATGAAATACAAAATTAAATAATATGAAACATAATTTCAATCTGGGTAAACTTATTGTTTTCTTTAAACAAGCAATAAAAAGGTATGAATACATATAAAATTCAATTCGGTTCCCTTCATATGTGGTACTTTTCTCAAAATGTTTGGAAACGCCTAATGAAAAATCAACATTTTCTTTTTTAGAATGATTTGTAAACACAATCCGCTGGAATGACAAATAAATATTATTATGAATTATCTTTGTCGGTTCATCTAACTACTTTGAAGTTAACTTAAATCAGTGAACCTAAAGATAATCTCTGTTTGTATATATTAAAATCATTATCTAATTAGAATTTGTTTCTTCACGAACCGATGGATGCTATAACATTATAAACATTTATGTACAAAAAGTCATGATTTAAACGATAACGAAATAAAGTATAAAATACTTTGGAAATTTCCTTGGTCAAAGTTTCGATTTGAATCAAAATGTTACAGATGGTGTAAAAACAATTATTGATAGCAAATATTATAAATCGCAAATAGAGTTACATTTTATAACAATTTATAGATCTGCGCTTTTGAAAGAATTAAAATAAATTTTAGTTGAGTTAAAAATTCTCTTCTGTCTTACCTAAAACTACGAATGTAAAATTACAATATGGCGCCTATTAAAACAAAGTTTATGATGGTCCTAAACAAAAAAATCGTGTGACAAAATTTAGTTAGCGCAACGTATAGATAATAAAAAACGAAAATCATTCACTTTTTTTATTTTTCTGAATCACCTTTGTTTCAAAAAGGCCATGACACTTGTCATTTTAGGTTTTAATTCAGCATCACATTACGAAACTCTTCCCCAATTGAACTGATTTCGTAGCTCTAAAGATAAACAAGATCCCCTGTGTCCCTCGATTTTGGAATATACTGTATTTAAAACGAATTACCTGACTTAATTTTAATTTTAACCCAAGTCATCATTATAAATACCAACATAAATATTTAAACCTATTATATAAAATGTGTAACCGGTAAATTCCTCGAATGGAATTTCTCGAAATTTGTTGCTCGAAATCAATTGCTCAAAAATCTATGCCTCGAATGTAACTTTGCTCGATTTGGGAGTTCCTTGAAAAGCAATTGCTCGAATATCAATTCCTCGAATTTGGTTATTTAAGTTTATGTTAAACGTTCGGTTCTTTAAAATATTACCACACAGGTTGTGAGACTTCTAACTGCACTAGTGATTGCAATACCGGTATACCGGTATACCGAATACCGGTATACCGTGCCATTTTACAATACCGAAATACCGTCTGATTTGATGGTCTAATACCGGTATTCGGTACTATTATTATTTTTTTTTAATTTGATTTTTATTATTTTATAATTATTGCAGTCCACCATAAATAAAAAAATAGGAATAAATGCAAAACACAAAATTGTGCCACAAAATGATGTATTTAAGTTAATTAAAAGAGAGATGATATTATTAGAAGACGAAGGAATATTGCAATATTGGAATATTTGTTGTCATTTCCAAGGCTTACTATTAAAAAATGTTGCAATTTCTCTTAACTTTATCAAAAATTCTTAATAACTCGAAAATTATTGCAGATAGGTATAGGAAACGTTAATATTGATGTAGAATTTACTTTTGAATTAGAAAATGAAAAAAAAATTGGGCATTGTATTTGAAAAAACGAGTTTTATTGGTCTGAAATTGTATTAAAAGAAAATTAAATTTTGGAATTGTATTTGAAATAAGAAAATAGACGTCAACTTCCGGTATTTCCGGAAGGGTCGCCATCTTGAAAATATTTTCATTAAACAGATCATATGCCATTATAGTCATAACCAAAATTTCAGATCAACACCCTTTTTCATTCTTCATATATTTTTAATTCCTGGTTCCAATCAATTACCCTGTAGGGTGTAGGTATATCTTCTGTTTTTGTGTCCATATTTTTTTACATTATGTAATTTTTAAGTTTCTTTATTTTATGTAAATTTGTGTTTTGACATTATACTTACTATATGTACATATGTGTAAAATGCATATATTGTATTTTCAAAATTAATACTTTTTTTAAAAAAGCAATACCGGTATTAATACCGGTATACCGGTATTACTTGCGACTAAATACCGAATACCGGTATCGTAATTTTGGTCCGGTATTGCAATCATTAAACTTCACCCTAACCCTTTTCTAATGTTCCGCTGTTGTAATTTCTCAAATTTCTCTTAAGTTCTTTAAAAAGTAATTGTGTATAATGGGTCTATTATGGAATGGTCACCACCTTTGTTATGAAATTGAATTAATACGTTAGACTCAAAAATTATTTATTTATTTTGAAAAATAATTTGCTAAATGAACATTTTTTGTTTTTTATGAATAGCGCAAAAACTATTATTTTTTTTTTAGTTTTTCTTTTCATTGAACAGTTGCTCTTAAATCGTAGTACCTAGTAGATCATTTTGATCATTTAAACAACTCTATTTACCAGATACCCATGCTGTGGACGATAACTGGGACACCCTGTATAGCTTGAATAATAAAAATGTAAAAATTTATATTAAATAAATAGCCTATTTCATAACTTTGATTTTTTTTTTGAGTAAATTGTATTTCGAGCAATTTGCATTCAAGCTATTGGTTTTTCGAGGAACTTGTACTTCGAGCAATTTACATTCGAGGAATCGCTTCCAGCAATTCGTTTTCGAGCAACTGATTTCGAGCAATTTACCTAGAATATATTAAATGATACACGATTATTATTTTTATATTACTTTTATCTTTGCACTTTCTGTATAAAAATTATGAATTATTGTTGTCAGTGCACAAATATTAAAACATTTTGTTTATTTTAAGTAACAGTTACGCATTGGTGAATAATGCAGTGCAATGCATCTTTTTGTGGCGCCACGTCCGCTTCTTTTCAAAAAATTATATTTGTAACACACGAAATATCTTCGTAGATCTTCGCGAATGTCATGATTAATGTTGATCGTGTCATACTTTCATTTTCAATTATAACGCGGTCAATAGTTTTAAGTAAACATTTGATTACGCCCATCAGGTTACAATAGGAGATCCAATATTTTAAATAAATTTACAAAATTTTGGAAAATGTATCTCAAACCATTAATCTACTAATAGAAGTTATTACGTGTAAGTTGTGGGAGCCATCCAAGCTTAGCTCAACAGCACATGGTGGGAGTTGCATTGCGTCGCGACGCCAAGTCCAACGCTTAGTGGACGCCAGCATGTGGTGGTGGCTGCTGCTCGTGGCGCTGGTGACGGCTAAGCGCGCCCCGACCGTCCAGGAGCCCGTCATCGAAGAGGTCACGGCCAAACAACTGGAAAGACTTTTGGACGATAAAGATTATGTGGCCGTCTTTTGGTGTAAGTAAACATCAGGAATACTCAGTGTCAGTTTTGAAAGGACGTGCTAAGTTCGTACCGGTCAGTGAGTGTAGCGTGTCAGTCCGGGATACCAAGCCATGTCCCAATTTGGCTCGCCCGACAGTAGCCCGCGATCCGTGGATCGCGCTGGATACATGGATCGCAGCTGCTGCATACGTTATCCTTTATTATATGATGCAAATGAAATGACCTCACATACATCCAATAATACAAGAAATTTCTAAAAACTGCTCACCCCAAAATATAACCACGTTTTCCAAATACACCCCAAAACTTACAAATATACCACCACGACAATCAAATTCACTTAGCACACTAATTGAGTTATTACCTTAAAAATAAAACCATATTGGCTATAAACGTAATTATAAACCGAAAGCTTATGTGTCAGTACCAATCAAAATTAGCAGAAGGTTATCTTTTAATTTATTTTTTAGATGCTCGCAGCTGCACCACGTGCGATAGCGTGCTGACAGAACTAGAGAAAATCGACGATGACACGGACTCCTTCGGCGTGGATTTCGTAAAAATCAACGACAAACGACTGGCTAAACATTATGGAATCAAGACTTTCCCAGCGCTTACTTATTTCAGAGAAAAGGAACCGATTATCTACGAAGGTGATGAAAACGATATTTTTCAGTTTTAAAAAGTGCAAAAACAACCCGCAAATAAATTACTAGTTGTCAGTGTTGACAGTGCGTTAATCAGTACCATGCCAAAATGAGCTAGTGGTCGTCAAAGAAACGAGTTAAAATTAAGTGATACACATGTTGTTTAGCTAAATGTGTTTTAATCTGATCCAGTTGTGAAGCTCAAAAACATTAAAAATAGACAACTTAATCCAAATAGAAATAGCTAAGATAACTATTTTATTGTTTTGACCAACCAACTAGGACATTTTGTGCAAATTATCACTCATGCCACGAGAACAAATTTAAATAGCCGTAATGCGGTCAATTTAAATTTGTTTTCAAAAAATATTTTATACTATGACGAATTGGCTCGATTTAATGCTATATAATGAGTAAATAATAAACAAAAAAAAAAACAAAAAATGTTTTGCAGGTGACTTGATGGACGAAGATAGTGTCCTCGATTTTCTTACTAGTCTAGAAGCGATGGATTTACCTGATCGCATCGAAGAAGTAAACGCAAGAATTTTGGATAAAATAGTTCAAGAAACAGATTACGTCGCCGTTTTATTTTGTAAGTAATCTTTAAGCAAAAGCGTTCCACTAATGCAACATTTACGCTTACAGCTAATTAATTTCAAATAATCTTGTGTACCTTTATTTTGGGGAAGCCAATAATAAGTAACAAATATTATCACTTCTGAGGCTTTTACGAAAAATGATTTGTTTATAATAAGTTTTGCATCAAAAGCAGGCAAATACGGTTTAAAAATATTCTTCTTAAATTATCTACAGTTCATACTTGTTAGTAGTATTTAGTAAACGTAATATTCAAAATCGCTGTTAGGTTAGCTTAGGTTAGGCTATACACAACGGTGATACTTAAATTTGATTTTGAGTCAAAGAAATGCAAATATGTGACAAGATGTACTCGGAAAATATATCCAACCCTCAAAATAATCGTAGTGCAGTAAAAGCTCAATTTCATTTTTTGCATAACGTGTTATAAGAACATTTATTTAACAAATAGTTTACGTACTAAGTTTTGCTTTGCCAACTGGTTTTAAGTGTATGTCTACTCTTTATAAGCATCTGTTGCATTTTATTTATTGCTAAAGGTTTAAGACTTAGTACATATTTTCTTAAACTTGAAAGATCCAACGTGTAAAAATATGGACTGTTTATTTTATGTATTAGAAAAATAATCAAAGACAAATACACTCTAAAAGTTTTTTCGTTAAATGAAATAAAACTTATCTTTACTTTGCTTGTTTAAAACAAGTTTGTACTTAATATTCAACAGCCCCTAAACATCAAAGAAAATATATTGTATTTTTACTTTTTACATAAAACCAAAATTTGTGGGTATTTTAAAACCGCCTTTGCAATTTTATTTCTAACTTCATTTAATTTTAAAACAAGCGTGTAGCAATGCATGTAAAATTAATGAAGCGCAGATCCTTTCCAAAAACAATTACAAATAGGTTACGCAGATTGCCAAACAAATGTCATTATTATTAAACAAATGCAAGTTTTTAGCTGTACACATATAACAAATGTTGATTTGTCCGTTTTGCAACTTAAACGTATTTGAATAACTACAAACTTGCTGTTGACTTTTTAAATCTATAAAAATGTTAAACAAAGAATTGTTAATCATTTAACACTACCAGATTTAGGATACAACCAATTTTTTCAAGACAAAGTCAAACTTTAAAGCGATAAATTGCTTAGTATCAAAACAGTCCACCTGTTTTCATTTTAGGGTATTTTTAATTGTCCACGCATTGAGTAAAATACAACAAAACCGAATATTAACTCTCGTTTAAGTTGTTTTTAAGTTGTGTAAATGTTCATTTCTTATTTATCATCTTTAAATAATGATATTGCATTTAATAATGTTCGTCATCTTCGATCAATTTAGAACACTGTGAATTTATGATCAATCCTATTAAGGATTATAATGAAAAGTAATTGGTAAAAGTCAGAAAAAGTTTGTCAAATTTTAGAGGAAATAATAACCAACATGCTTTTAGGTTTTTAACAATTTTTCAAAAGCTGCAAGTGTTTTTTTTTCAATTGGCTTAGTTTTTTAATACCGATAGAAATTAACCATTGCCAACTGTTACAAAAGTTATGTTGGAGTTCACTTCTTTTTTTTTTAATAAATCATGTAAACTGTACAGGGTGGTCCAAATTTGATGGGATTACATGGGTGTCTCGCTTAATAGTCAAGATAGAGAAACGGTTAAATTACCAAAAATGTGCAATTTTTTGGGACAAACTTATAACCGTTTTCAAATATATTCTATCTTTTCCGGTTTTTTAGTTATTAGCAAAAAACTGTTTTTTGTTGTTGTTATATTTAATGTGTCGTATCTCCGTTAGTAAAAATGTATGAAGATTATTTTAGATATTTATATGCAGAATTTGATCGTACTAAAAAAAGTATACGCTTGCCGTTAAAAAGCTGTGACACAAACTTATGTTTTTGAAATGGAAGCCATAGTTGGCTATGACCTTTTTAAATTCCTTATTTTTTCTCAATCCAAATATATGAGGGTTTATGTATTAATTTTTAATAATACGCAAGTTACAAAGGTTTTTACATTTTTTTTATACACAAACATAGGTAAAAACAAAAAGTAGGCTGTGAAAACAAAAAATATACCGGGTGTAACTGAAATCAGCCTCGCCCTCTTTTTTTTCCTTAGTTTTGATTTTAGACAAACGAAATTTTAAACATGTGATA
The DNA here is from genome assembly GCA_947652605.1 of Elmis aenea. Lineage (NCBI taxonomy): Eukaryota > Metazoa > Arthropoda > Insecta > Coleoptera > Elmidae > Elmis > Elmis aenea. The sequence continues at coordinate 52,776,043 of OX393576.1, forward strand.
TGTGCAAAAACCCGGATTTTGTGAACATATGTGCACTTTTGTTTAACATTCAGTTTCGCCAGAAATGACCCTAACTTTGTTATTTCAAATGGAACACCCTATATATTTTTACATTTTTGGAAAGAGGAAGCAATTTTGAATCCAACTGCACTATTTTAGATAATTTTTATAACCTTAAATAATTTTTGGACAAAAATTTATTTTTTATTAGCCTTTTCAGTGCTCTGGACGAGTATACTCGCCAAATTTTCTCCCGGCCCAAGATGCTCGAGACGAGTTAACTCGCCCGAACGTTACCGCATTTGAAAGTTATGCGCACTGCAGGCACGAACCGTTTAAAAGCATTGCGCACCGAAAAGGTTAAGTGTGCCATGACCTTCATAAAATAACCGCATGAGTTTCTATCGTTCCATTAAAAAAAATGAACTTTTTGTCAAAAAACCAATTTTGCAACCTTTAAATCCGATTAAATAAGTAACCCAAAAGGCAATTTAAATTAACAAAAACGTTTTTCGGACACTTTTTGACATTATAAAATTTAATTTATGCAGGTCATGGCACACTTAATGAAAAATTTAATTTTTGTCCAAAAGTTATTTGAGGTTATAAAAATTTACTCAAATAGAACAGTTGTATTTAAAATTGCTTCCTCTTTCCAAAAATGTAAAAATATACAAGGTTTTTCATTTAAAATAACAAAGTTAGGGTCATTTTCTGCGAAACCGGAAGTGAAACAAAAGTGTACATATGTTTAGAAAATCCGGTGTTTTGTACATATCACATGTTTAAAATTTCGTTTGTCCAAAATCAAAACCAAAGAAAAAAGTGGGTGAGCCTGATTTCAGTTATTCCCGGTATAAAGTGTTAAACCTTATACCGCTCATATGGGACAACATCCCAATGATTATTTAAAAGGGATTTAGTTTTGTCATAGCTTTGTCCATAGTTACAATAATTAAATCGTAACCATATTTTTTTACATAACTGCTGATTTAGACTATGTTATTGTTTATCTTTTTTTCAAAGCTTATTCTTTTTTATTGTTTTCACAGCGAACTTTTTGTTTTGACCTATGTTTATCTATAAAAAAAATTAAAAACCTTTTTAACGGCGAGCGAAAAAATATGTTTAGTACTAATTAAGTCGACATACAAATATCTTAAAACAATCTCCATAAATGTTTTCGATATATTCAACAATGACGAAGATATAACACATTAAATATAACAAAAAACAGTTTTTCGCTAAGAAAAGAAGAAGAAAACGACTCTGAGTTTGTCCCAAAAAACTGCACATTTTTGGTAATTTAACCGTTTCTCTATCTTGACTATTAAACGAGATACCCATGTAATCCCATCGAATTTGGACTACCCTGTACTATGATAAAACGATCATCAATATTTAAATATTTCAAGACCCGGAAGAATTAACGGTGGATCAGATTTTTTAATTGTGCAAAGAATTAAATCTTCTATAATTCTTTTGGACCTGTAGTTTAGAACATTTTAATTATAGTTTCAGCTTCCTGCCACAGGCGTGCACAAAACCCCGCCAAGTGCTTTCCATTTCAATAAATACCGCTTACAAAACAAAATATCATACAGATATCATATTATAAAATTATAGAATTTGTATTTACTAAACGAACTTTCGCTTTAAAGTAACTGCTTGTTATTACCGCTAAATTTAAAATTTAAAATTTCCAATTAATGAAGTAAAAATTTCAATATTCTCAAGTATTTATAAAATGATTCTGCATGGTAAAAAATTATTTTAAAATCTTCCAAAATCTGCCGATTGTTAAATGAGCAAGTAACATACAGGCTAATTTAAAAGGGAAGGTAAATTTTGGGATCTCATTTATTATAGAAGATAAAGCATAGGTAAAATGAGTAAAAGATATTAAATGTTACTAATATAAATAAATCAAATAAATAATTCAAGCTTATTTACATTATCCATTGAAGAATAGTTTTTGTACAAGTTTTAGATATCTGCAGCTGTTTTTGTAACAAGCAAATTTAGTTTTTGTTTTTTTACCATTTTCTAAGTAATAAATTTGCTAAGCTTCTATTAATACACACCTTACTGTACTTTTATTAAGAAAATTTTTAGAAATTCCTAATCAGCAAGAAAATCACATTATAAAGAAAGTTTCAGATATTTGAAATATGTTTTGATATTTACCCTATTAATCAGCATCAAATTTAGCAGCTGCGCAAATTTAAAACCATGCTTTAACTCTAAGAATAAGGGACATTCCAATGGTTACCCTCGAATTTATATCAGCCTGTGTAACTATAATCTGTCGTAAGTAAGGAGAGGAAATGAAAAACTGTCGTCCCTCGTCCTCATACTGACGCGTTCTTGAACTTGATGCATAGCACGCATACCTACATATATCATATCCTTGCACAGAACATACTACACAATGTCAGCTTCTTAACTGTACACGCGAAGGTACAGCCTACGCATATTTTTTTACAGCCTTTTTTTAAGCCATCACACAAATATTTGCATATTTTTTGTCATTATGTTCATCTCATTTTCCAGAAATAAACATATTATTGTGTTGATACACAACTTTATATAACCTCGCGTTGTTATGCGGGAATTGGTGGTTGCTATTTTTGTATGTGAATATTTTTATCTGCGCCAATAGCAACCAATATCGGCACATAAAATGTTTTAAGTATAAGTATTTTGTAACTACTTACTAAAGCGTTGATATATTTTGCTTTTTAGTGTGGGCAATGGTCGGTATTTCATGTACCAAAAATTAATAATGGTGTTTAATAGGTTTTTATATTTTGCTTACAAGCTATTTGTTTACGAATTAATTTTCTTAATTTTTGGCATAAATTTTATCCAAACCCTCAAGCTGTTATTAACACATCAAGATTTTTACTTATTGAATTAACATTGTTTAAATATCTTCTCGAAATTCTTTTTTTTTTTAATTAAATCGTAGGTTCTGAATTTATTTGAATTTTATTCCATTTTAAAAATTTTGAGGTTGTAATATTACTCTTGAGCCTTAAATTCAAAGTTTTAAAAAATCCATTTAGTGGTTTAAAGATACATACAATACTATGCTGGAATTATTAATTAAATTAGAGTAAAAGGCTTAACGACAGTGTAGAACAGTAACACATTGTGGTTGATATACTGTATAGTATAGTAATATATAGGGCTTCTCTCCTGGGATCCGGGATCCCGGACCATTTTAACCTATTTTTGATTTCCCGGGAAATATTTATCGTCTCGGGAAATCCCGGGATATTTTAAATCTGTTGTTTTCGTTTATTTTGTGTCAAGATCTTTGTAATAATATCTTAACTAATATTAAATTATAAAAAAAAACTTTATTCCTATTTAAAAACTATTTTTTTGCTTTACAATAACAAATTATGTACACCCGTAGTATGCGTAAATAGGCCTGGTCTCAATGACAAAGTTGGTATTATTGAAATACGTTTACAGTTCTATTTTGGTGTACCCTGGTTACGCCAAGCAAAATAGCTTACAATATTAATAAAAACGTTGTCTCTTTGCTGGTATGCTGGTAGATGCTCTCAATGCAATTCCATCCACATCAATAGAGAGTTAGAGACTGAGAAAGCATTTTGTGCGGCAAAACTTTCTAATAATAAATTAAGAATAAGACTAACACCCTTGTTTTCTGAAATCATTTTACAAAAATTCATCACCAAAAAAATGTTACTCTGTTCGTTAAAATAAAATTGCAATCGTAAGGTAATATTTCTAATATGTACCAATATTATTTTATTATTTATAATAATCATGAGCAAAACGTTTTACATATTTTACTTGGAGTTGTTTTTAAGTAATAAACCGTACCTTTTTTTCAGGCTTATTTATTTAAAAATGTTGACATAAATTATTACATCCCGGGATCCCGGGAAATCCCGGGAATAAGACTGATTTCTTCGCGGAATCCCGAGAGAAGCAAAAATGTCCTAGTAGTATAGTATTGTATACAATGAGCTTCGGTTTTATAACTTATTATAAGGTCTCAAACTGTGTGTGCAGTTTTGCTAAGTACGTTGCTTAACTGTTTAACACTGTCTTAAGGCCTTTTAAGTATTAGATAACTACACCTTTGAATGATTAAATATGTCGTCACTCCTCTGTTTGTATTTCAGAAACAATGGAAAGAATTTTTAAAACGTCAGCTTTTTTGACTTAAGGATAACTATAACATAACGGACTTTTTTTTAATTCGAATCAATGCATAGCCCACAATTTGAAAGTAAACATAAATTTTTGATAAGAAATATTTAAATATTTCTTAAAGTCAATTAGTACAAATTTTGGTGCCTTAAATAATAGCTTAATGCAGTGTTTCTCAACCTTTTTAAACTTGCAACCCCCTTTTCCATATCAATTTTTATTGCACCCCCGTTTCATTCCTTTTATGCAGTGGTGACTGAAAAAGTTGTTTTTAAATACGTCTTCTGCTTCACACTGGTGACTTAATAAAAATGCTTCAATTGTCTTGAAAAATCCACCCCGTTTTACAATGGTGACTAAAAAAAACAAAAGGTCCTCCAATTGTTTTCTAAATCCATGTCATATTCCATTGTTTACTTGTTGTTTCAATGAATAGTTTTCCCTTCCCTTCCTTCCCGTCCACTTTTTAGATATTTGGCGTCTTAGGTCGGACTTTTATGACTGCAACATAAATTGCCCCCCCCCCCCCTGGAAAAATTCTGTAGACGGCCATGGATGTGGCTAAAGTTTTAGCCAAAATAATCGATAAATAAACAAAAATTATAAGCAAAATAAGAAAAACGTATTTTTGAACCACGTTAGATGTTCAGCTTTTTTTTAAAATATAGCAACTGTACACAAATTTATGTGCACTTATAACGCAAGCAACACCATTACTTTTTGCTCTTCAAGAACAATATTTTTTACCATTAACTTATTTTCCTCACCTTCATGGTCACAATTTTTGTACTGTTTTCAATGTAATTGTACGAAATGTTTGTTATTAACGACATTGTTGTCAAGTGTAAGGGTGTGGTATGCGCATGTTACAGGTCCGGACACCAGTACATGTCCCCGTGGGGGGAGTGTCAGTAAGTAATCCTGAACTTCGTGCACGCCAGTGTTAAATCACTTCCGCAAAACTTCTAAATCTAGTACTTTAACACATGCATCAAATAAGTCATCCTAAAGCAGAGCGCCCACCGAAGTTGATACATGTGACGGCGTTTAAAGTGTCTTTTCGCAAAACTGAAGTATTTAATATTGGACAACATCTTGAACATTAGAAAACGACATTTTGATGATTTGATGACTAGAAACCCTTGCTACTTCAGTTGTTGGGAGTTAAGTCACTTCACAAAATCGGATGAATGCAAAAATATGTCAGGTGACTCAATTTACGCTTTAACATTGCTTCAGTGGGCGCTCGGCTTAAAATATACACATTTTTACGTCGTCAAAAGTCATGACGCAATAAACATTATTCACAGTAACAAAACTTAACAAGCAAAACATAATCACCCACGTATACTTTGACCAATGCTATTATTTAGTAGAGATTGTTCATGGAATTCAAAAACAGTTCGATGTTAAATGAAAGCATTTTTGATTTTAGGCGAACCGCCTTTCGGATTTTATTTAAAAAAAGCACTTGAGGACACTTTTTCCAACGTGTCGCAAAATATGTCTTGTTTAAGAATTCCAAAAATTAAATTGAAAATATTATAATTCATTTTAAGCTAAATGTTGTAATGAAAAATCCTTTCATATTTATTTTTTTAATTTAATCTCTAAATATTTAAAATTTTATAGTTCGCTAAGGCGATTATAACTTTACTTAAATCAATCTGTGTGTGTAAACAGTTTATTTTATCTACTAAAGAAATTGCAAAAGATACCATATGGGTTAATAGAACGAAATACTTTTATAAGGCTTATTTTTTTAATATTCTATTAATATTGATGTAAAATAGAATAGAAATTTAGTACTTCCACATTCCACGGTATTTGTTGACAGATAAATTCCAAGAAAGACTGCGTAAATATTCTTACTTCACATAAAATGACAGTTCATTTAGCTTGTTATACCATTAAATACATTTAAAAAAACTCGTACGAGGGGAATTAAATGAAAACCGCAAATGTGTTAATAAACATCGTAGGCTCAGCAGGAAACGCTGAAATTAGTTTACCGATGGTGTTTTACTTCAGCATGATAATGCACGTCCTCATTTTTCTCGCAGGACGGTGTCAACCGTCCACGAGTTCCGAATTGAATGTTTTTCATATCGTACTAATTCCCCCGACCAAGTGCCTTCGAATTATCACATTTTTAAGCTCTCGGTGAGCTTATTGGTGGCACATAATTTTAAAACGTCGATGGTCAAGAAGCGGTTCATGATTGGTTGTGCACACGTACGGAATACTTTTTTCACATGCTAATTACGCTTTACTGCACCGTTGGGGCAAATGCATTGTCTTCGGGAATGATTTCATTAAAAAATAAACACACTTATTTGCACGTAGATGTAAATATACATACATAGTAAAAATTCGTTTGCGGTTGTTATTTAAATGCCTCTTGTATTTTATTTTATTCATGACGATTTTTGGCTTAAAGATTAACAAAAAACTAAATTCTTTTTTTCTTAAACCATATGTAATTTATTATACACCTTAAAAATTAATTAGTAAAAGAATTAGATGTTTGTAGTATAAACAATATAAAAACAAATAAATTTTATGCTACACAAAAAATGCAAGCTAATGTTTTTTTAATAAACACAAAATTAGCTTAATTCTATATGTACCACTTATTAGAAGTGTTAAGGTATATTCAACAAATAAGGCATTCCAGAGTTACTAAACAACTTTCTGCCTGACTAAACTACAAAATTTGGGACCTCTGTAATGACCCATAATTATATAATAGACAAACAGTTTTCTAGCATTTTCTGGTACCAAGTTCAAGTTTTTTAATATTAAAGTCTTGTTTCCTACTCTCGTCTTAAACATTAGCATTCATTAAGCAACTTAAAAAATATTAGTCCTTAATGAATTTGTAAGCTTCGTAAATATGTCGTATTATTTTTGTATTAGTGAAACAGAAAGTACTGAGATTTAGAAGTTAGCAATCCTTCGTTGTTTACGCATGTCTTACAACCTTCCAACGACACTTAACTCAATCCAACTTATGCTCGTGCTAGAATAACAATCACACATTTTTAACACTTTTGCAAAATCGATCACCTTTTTTGTGTTTTTACACAGATTTGACTCACATTGCACACTGTTTTATTTTTGAGAACATAACCACGTTATATGAGGTGTAGGTAATATGATCCCCATATGTTGTAATTGTAATTTATTGTGACATTTTCGTAAACCAGAGCATGCCTTATGTCATCCCATAAAATTTGCAATACAAGTATTGTTTTTGAACGTCTGAGTTGTTTGCCAGCATGCTAATTTTACCTCTGTCGGAAAGCGACTCCTAACATTACGACACAAAACCTCGCCAAATTATTTATGTATGAATATAATTAATGAAAATTAATTTTACTATATCGTGAAACAAATTTTTTATTACTAGAATATCACATGGAGAGTTAAAACTGCAGTATCCATATTAAGAAAGTAAAAGCATTTAAAAATGAGTACATTTTTGAGTAGGGCCTAAGTACGTTTCATTTACTTAAAAATAAAAATTACTTAGCTTAAATTTTATAGTGTGGTTAAAAACAAATGGTTTTATCAAAATTTTTTTGCATTTTTGAGATCAACTTTAGCCAAAATGCTAAATATTATTAATATTTTTAATGTTTTGACTAAAGTTTAACATAAAATCCCTAAGATCAAGTGATAAAAAAGTTTTGAAGAAAATTAAAAATTTCGTTTTAATATGGAACACTTTGTTTCACAAATACTTAAAAATCTATGCTTCTGTAACAATTTAAAATGTATACATAATTACTTTCTAAAACAAGACGTACTAGTCTAAACAAACAAGACATCTTCAAATATACACCAAGGCTTACGAATTCGTTAAACATTTAATAACGTGGTGAAATAAAAATGTATAAACGAATAAAAGGTTATTTTAAAAAAACAAATTAAAAAGATCTTGTTGCATAAAAATCGCTTTTAGTTTGTATATCCATTACTGGTGTGTCTAGCTAAACCAGAGTGCAAGAAATGCGTAAAGGCACTACAAGAGCTGGAAAACATTGACGACGAAGCGGATCAATTGGGCATTGGCTTTGTCAAAATTAACGATGAGGATCTTGCTGAAGAATACAACTTAGGTGAACTCCCAGCATTAGTTTATTACAGGCACCAAATACCTATTATATATGAAGGTATAACCGCAAACGTTAGTTTTTATAATAATTACTATCTACAAATTTCATCGCAGGAGATTTATCCAGAGAAGAAGAGGTACTGGAGTGGTTGGTTCAGCATAAAAGCACTGGAGATGAAGAAGATATCATCGAAGATGTAACATCGAAAACTTTAACAACACTTATACAAAGTGTTGATAATTTAGTGGTTCTGTTTTGTAAGTTTTGATAACATTGTGTAGGGCTAAACTAAAAAAAATATTTATTTTAAAGATGATCATGGAGATGAAGAGTCCATGCTGGCTCTAGATGAACTGGAAAAAATTGATGATGACTGTGACAAACACGGTATACAGTTTGTAAAAATAGATGACCCATCAGCTGCCGGCGAATTCGGTTTGGATTCATTACCAACAGTTGTATATTTTGAGAAAGGTCTCCCTAATGTTTATGACGGTGATTTAGAAAACGAAGAAGAACTGTTAACATGGCTAGTAGAACAATTAGAAAAAGATGAAATCGAAGATGTCACTGACGAAATGCTGGATAAGCTTATTAAAAACAGTAAATTTCTTGCAGTCCTTTTCTGTAAGCAAACAATAACACAGCAACTCAAATGGCATTGTTAATAAACACTTTATTGTAGATGACGATGATGATAAGAAATCACAGCGCGTCCTTAACGAACTAGAAAATATAGACGACGAATGCGATCAACTTGGTATCGTTTTCGTAAAAATCGATGACGATAACGAAGCTAAAGAATATGGAATTGAAAAACTTCCAGCTTTAGTTTATTTTGAAAATGGCATCCCTACCATGTATGAAGGTAACTTGGAAGATGAAGATAAAGTTCTAAAATGGTTCGAACATCAAATAAAAAGCGATGAAATAGAAGATGTAACAGATGAAATGCTCGACCTAATTATTGAGAGAATGACCCACGTAGCAGTTCTGTTCTGTAAGTACAAAATAATGTATGTTGTCTTATTTCATTATATTACCGATTTGTCTAGATGATAAGGATCAAAAGAAAAGTCAAAAAATTTTGGCAGAACTTGAAAATATCGATGATGAGTGCGATCAAAATGGCATTGCATTTGTAAAAATTGATGACGATAATGAAGCCAAAGAATATGGAATAGATGTCATGCCTACACTAGTATTTTTCGAAAAAAAAATTCCGCATGTATATGAAGGAGATCTTATGAAAGAAGAAGAACTGCTGGGTTGGCTAATTCACCAAAAACGACATTCGGAAATTCCTGAAGTAACTGATGAAATGATGGATCGCTTAATCGATACCATAGATTACTTAGCGGTACTATTTTGTACGTGTAAATATGTTAAACACCACAGTATGTTAATCCATTTATTTTAGATGACAAAGACGACAAACAAGACATCAGAGTATTAAACGAGTTAGAAAACATCGATGATGATTTGGAAAAAGAAGGAATTGTTATAGTGCGAATGGACAATAAAGCAGAGGCCAAAGAATACGGAATCGATCATCTTCCAACTTTAATTTACTTTGAAGATAAAATACCGGCGTTATACGAGGGTGACTTAATGAACGAAGACGAAGTACTAAAGTGGTTAATTGAACAAAAAAATACGGCCACAATTGAAGAAGTTACTGATGAAATCCTTGAAGATCTTATTGAAGAACATGAATATGTCGTTGTCTATTTTAGTGGTAAATGCGAGGAAGGAGAAAAGTGCGACAATATTTTAGACGAACTTGAAAACATAGATGATGAATTAGATGAAACTGGAATTGTATTTGTAACAACGGAAGACATGAATATTGCTAAAAAATATGGAATTAAGACATTCCCTAAACTAGCTTTCTTTAGAAACAAAGATCCGTTGGTTTACTCTGGAGACCTTGATGATGAAGATGAAGTATTAGCATGGATAACAGATGAAGACACGTTGGAAATCCCAGACCGTATCGAAGAAGTTAACACCAAGATGCTTGACAAGATGTTAGAAGAAAATGATCACGTAGTTGTTTTCTTCTGTGAGTAGCCACAAAGATTTAATTTGTCATTCTTAATATGCTTTTTTTTTAGATAAGGAAGGTGATAAAAAAGCACAAAAAATATTGCAAGAATTGGAAAATATAGATGACGAATGCGAAGCGACAGATATTGACTTTGTTAAGACATCCGATGACGGCATTGAAAAAGAATATGATCTACCCACGCTTCCGGCTCTTGCTTTTTACAGGAACCGCTTCAGAGATTTTTATCCTGGAGATTTAATGCATGAAGAGGCCATATTGGAATGGGTTCTTAAGTTGCGTGATTCAGCTCCCGATGTTATAGAAAGCGTCGACAGAAAAACTCTGCAGGTAACATTAAAGTATATAAAAACTAAAATTATAGAAAAACCATTTTAGATACTCATTAACGATGTAGATCATCTTGCTGTGTTTTTCTATGGAGATACGAAGTGTAAAGACTGCGATGAAATTTTGGAAGAACTTGAAACTATAGACGACGATACTGATCAACATGGCATTCAATTTGTAAAATCGAAAGACGCTAAGCTTGCTGCTGAAATTGGAATATTTAGTTTCCCAGCTCTAGTATATTATGAAACCGGCGTCCCTATCATGTATGATGGTAAGAAATATTTTAGAAAATTTCAAGTTCAAATAAATATGAAAATTGACAGGTCATCAAAATCGTAAACTGTGAGAGAACTAAATCAAACTAAATTTTCTAATGTCAAGTTGTTTTGTAGGGAACCTTAAAAACGAGGACAGAGTTCTGGAATGGCTAATTGAACAGAAAAGTAAGAATAATTTAATATTGCCCCTCTTTTTCATTTCTGTTAATTGTTCAAAATTTCAAATTCAATTTTGAAAACACATTAAGCAAATTATTCATTTTGGCTTTGCTTCGGGCGCGAAAAAGTGTTGTGCATGGGCGCTGCATGTTGCTGTGATGTCTTAGGTGATGGGGATTCGGAGGAGGACAACGATGATGACGACGACGACGATGATGATGACAGCGACGATGATGACGACGACGACAGCGATGAAGAAAGTGATAGTGACGAAGATGATGATGATGACGATGACGATGATGATGACGAAAATGATAGTGACGACGACGACGATGAAGATGACGATGACGAAATTCATGATGTAGTTAAAGGGATCATTCCAGGTAATAAGAACGAAGGGCGTTGGATTTAGGTGAACACTGAGTGGTCCAGTCCTGCAGTCCACGAAGATCTTACCGCTGCTGGAGTAGTCGTCCTTGTCTATGCATGACTTCCCTTCCGCGCTGCATGCAGGACATAGTGTCAGACTCACTCCTCCGTTTCGTCTTACTACTAACTGCTAAAAAAGCGATTTGCTGTTAATAATCAATTTCGAAATTTATTTTAGATGTTTTTGGGTAAATTCTGACATTATGTTTCCTGCTGCAGGCGATGGTTGTTTCTACGTCGGTATGGGAGGCCAGAAGCAACTTCCTATTTCATCATTCCAGCCTTATCAATGCTGTCCTTCTAAGGCTCATCGCAGTACCAAGCTCGCTAAATTATCACCACACCTTAATAAATTAAAACAAGTAGCGTCAAAGCCAAGTAAGCCAGCACCAGCAGCATCTAAACCCTTAGAAGTAGCTCGGAAGGATGCAAAAACTCCATCGGCTCCAAAACCAACGCCCAAACCTGCAGTCAAACCAACAGCTCCTACAAAATCCAATCCTAAAGAGACGAGCTCGGACAAAGGAAAGGCGACAGCCGCTTCTAAGCAGGAAAAAAATAAGGAAAAGGAAAAGGAGAAAGACAAGGACGCGGCTAAGGGCAAGAAAGGCTTTTTCGGGACTGGTAAATATATTTGGTGGTGGTAAAGCGTGGATTCTATCCGAAGTATATTGCCATAGCGGAGCACGAGGATCGTCGTCGAGGACAGTAAATGTGATATCAACAATCTACAAGTCTGGTTATGTACTTCCAACATCTACACTTGCCTAACATCCAACATCTGACACTTGTATTATAAGCTGCTATCTCTATGGCTTCTAGAGTGAGATGTTTTCTGTTTGAACCATTAGTAAATAAGTAATATTGCAGATTATCATGTATCATTTCATCATAAACATGTGAAATTGAAATTTTAATTAGCTTTAGCTTTTGTTTTTTGTCTGTTAATGTATATATACATTTATTTACTGATTTTTACATATTGTTTCACAGGTAGTTTTGCTTTAGTTTCGTTTTTTTCATGTAAATGTATATATGGCTCGTTGATATATGTTGCTTGTTTATCACTCATTAACATTCATCGGTCTTAACAATGTCCCTGATTTCAACCGTAATTGTTTGAACTAATTCTCCATCTCCAGCTCTACGTGTTTGCAAATGTTACCGTTGCATTCAGGGAATTTATAATTGTTTTATTTAAAAAAAAATAAAAAATATGGTGTAAGCGCCAAAAACACTGCCGCGCACCTCGCATGTACACAACACGGAAAATGTATCGTTAATCAATAAATTGTTTTCTATTGTTTATGCCTAGTTTAAATTATAACGTGTACAACACAGAAAGTAAAGAAAAGGAGCGTATAAGATTAATTTCAGAAGTCTGAATGCAAAATTTTGTGGTAAGTTAACAAAAACATTACCGTATGATTTTTCTGTTTGAATAGCCATTCCAAAACTTGCGAATACTATCTGCCAAAAAAATATTATTTAAACATTTGTCCATTTAGGAAATTTACTAGATGAAGCAGATGTGTTAGAATGGATGATGACACAAAAAAATGACGCTAGTATCGAAGAAATTGATAGAGAAACCTTGTTTAAGTATATCGAAACAAAGGAATTTTTAGCTGTTGTATTCTGTAAGTTAAGATCTTAAGTTTGGTGTGAATAATCAGTTTGATTTATTTTGTTGTAGATAAAGACGATGACCCAGACAGTCCGAGAATTTTAAGACATATAGAACTTATAGATGATGAAGCCGCCGAGTATGGAATTAAAGTTGTAAAAATGAAAGACAGACTTATGGCCAAAAAGTTCGGGTTTAGAAATCCACCCGGAATCACGTACTTCCGTAAAGGAAAAGCGTTGAATTACGATGGTGACATAGATGACGAAGAAGAAGTATTGGACTGGCTTACTGAACCAGAAAATATGGAACTAACCGACAGCATAGAAAAAATTAATCGAAAAATGTTTGAAAAAATCAGGCAAAAATCTGATTACGTAGCGGTATTTTTATGTGAGTTGATTTTTACACGATTATATATTATAGTGTTTAATGCTAGTGTTTCAGATAGCAGCGACTGCAAACAATGCCCACGAGTCCTTGCAGAGGTAGAACATATCGATGATGAAGCGGACGCTGCGGGCATAAATTTTGTTAAAATAGACGACAAACGCATGGCGAAGGAATTCGGAGTATTCGCACTTCCAGCGATTTTATTTTTCAAAGGTGGATCCAAAGAACCAGTCATCTACGCCGGAGACCTATACGACGAACAACAAATACTGCAGTGGCTCTTGACACAAAAAGATCCTTCCGGTGACGTTATAGAAGACATGGAAGGCGACGCTCTAATGGATTTAATTGAACATGAAGAAGCAGTTGCGATTTATTTTTGTACGTGTTTTGTTTATTACTCAAAAATAATTTTATACAGCGCAACGCTTCGCTAAGCTTACGGCGGCTAAAAATACAAAATGAACTTCTACGCTCCACATGTAAGATTTAAATCGTAACCTACATTAAATTACCGCAGTCTAAATTTAGAAAACACAGGTCATGAATATTAAAGTACAATTTGCTCCTCATTTACTATCAAAGCATAATTAATAAGACTTCCACATTCTAACAAATCTTTTAACATTTTAAACGTTTTTGGCATTTGATGTTCAACAGATGTTTCAAGTAACATAAGTTAAATATAATAACCTTTGCCCATTACTTTATTACATCACTGTGAAATCAGTGCCTACTGTTTGTGACGATTTTTTATACATAATCATGCGTATTTTTGCACATTATTACGTCAAACACTTTTAATACGTTAATATCATTCTAAACGGTACACTTCGCGAACCATATTTGTTACCAATTATATTACATTTCTAATTCAATTATACTCAGTGGCGTAGCAATCGCAAGTGAAGCAGGTGCGGTGGACAAAGGCCCACGAGCCAAGGGGGCCATAGGATGTAAACAACAACTTTTTTTTAAATGTTTGGCAAAAAAACAATAGACAAAAAAATAAATTTAGTGGGGTCTCGAGCAGTGCCGGTAAACGGTAGAAAAGTCGAAAGGACCTTTTTTTTTAGTCATCAGTGTAAATCGGGGAGGATTTCTTTTAAAACAAAATATTCGAGAGATCGAGAACTTTTTTCTGAGTCACGTCTAAAAATCTGTTGAATTAGTACCTCTTAATCCGGCACTGTTGGCACTCGCAAAAACATGAAAACTTTATTCGAAGGACCCATTAAGTATTCTTGCACAGAAACTCATTCTATTCTTGCTACGCCAATGATTATACTATCAAAAATAAAATTGCAACAGCTGTAATGAATCATTTTAATCTTTCACAAAAGTATTTTTTAAGACTCTTGCTAAATTTGAACTTCACAATTATCATTTTAGTTTTGACAGGTCATTCTTTTCCTCATAAGTGATATAATAATGTCATTTGTCATTTTTTGTGAAGCAAATAGTACAAGGTAGGAAAAAAATTAATTTTATAAATACACAAAACGTGCACATCTCATTTTAGCCCTAACAGTATTTTCCATGTATATTTTCATGGTAAATTTTTAAATAGAAAAATCTTGTACTATATTACATGAAGAACAAGAGCTTAGTGAAAAAAAATCCTACTTTTTCCTCTAGTTGTCTAAGTAGCTAATTGCAATTGATAAAACATCTTTCATTATTTAGCCAATATAGTACACCGTTCAAATTAGGCCAGACATATCGGTAACACCGTGTTTGTCAGGTTTATACTAAAACTTTGGCCGTAATATTTTAATATTATCAATGCGTTAAAATATAAAATTATGTGTTAAGTCAAAACGTTTTCGTTTTTCGGTAAAGCAGTACTATTAAATAAATTGCTCTTTATTACCGTACTCAATCTTTTGTGGAAAATATCATTTTTATATCAAATATTAAATTGTAAAGCTTAAAATAAGTAATGATAACGTCGCACTGTTTTGGAGGGGATTTTCGCCTTAAAAAAGCTCTCTACTTGGGTTTTTATTTATCAATAAATTATTGTTTTCAAGATGCGTGGTTTATCAGTGACGAACATTATTAGTAATAACCAAGTATTACTTTATAATATTTTTTTAAACATTTTTATAGAAATATTTTAATCGCTTATTGATAAAACGGCAAATATAATTGAATGTCAAGTCCATTATTTAACTAATTAATCTAAAAGTGCCTGAAGTGGAAATTTTTGTTGTTTGTAAAGGATGTAATATTTGAAAATTTAATTTTAAATTAATTTCTCTAGTTAAGTAGGTCATGCTAATTTAATTTTACGCTCATGGTATGTGTATATACAGGGAACCAGACGCTATGCGATTTGTGCAAAGCTCCGGACTCAAAACGTAGGTCTTCTCAAAGACAAGCCTCAGGAGGTGAAATGAATTCAGAAACAAATAACCACGGTACATTTCCCAGTAGTGTAGATAAAAAGTGTTCACCCATTGTTGGACTATATTCGTTGATCTCACAATTACTGTTGGAGAAACAGGACTGCATAGTTGCATTTGTTGGCTTTTAAATTTGGCAAACCTAACAATAACAAGGCGCTAATAATTACTGCAAACTCCTACCTGTTTTCTAACAATAGTAAAATCGATATTTACAAGCTGGCTCAAAAAAAACTATTTTATTAAGCTCATAATTTGTGTATTTAATTATCGATTTCCGCAATTCTTAACATCAATTTTAGCACCAACATTGAACCATTAACTACTTACAACTTCAAAAGATACACTCACTGAATTAAAGAAATAATAATGTAATTTTTTAAAACCATTACCATTAAATTAGCTTTCAAACATTTTAAATAAAATTTAAACAATTTTAGAGCTAATTGTTTTTCAAAACATATGAATTTTTGTTCTCTCATAGATTCAATAGATACATATTTAGTGTTGAACAATAGTTGATTGTTTTGGCAAAATTTTTAACGAATAATGTATAGATAAATGAAAAAGTTATGAGTATAATAAAATGTTTATGATTTTGGGACCATGCTGTATATTATATTACTTATGTGCTCTTGTTGTACAGATAATTCTGAATGCGATCAATGTGGATTTATACTCGAAGAACTGGAAAATATTGATGACGACTGTGAAAGACACGGAATTACGTTTGTAAAAACTCAAGACACAAAAATTGCCGAGAAATACGGAGCCACTGATTATCCAGTCCTTTTGTACTTCGAAAACGGAATTGGAGGAATTTTCGAAGGTGATCTAAGCATAGAAGAGGAAGTGTTACAATGGCTTATCCAACAGCGCACAGAAGATCGAATAGAACTAATAACTCGCGTAATGCTGGAAACTTTAGTTGAGGACACACAATACCTGGCAGTATATTTTTACAAACAAAACTGTAATATATGCGAACAGATTCTCGAAAATTTAGAAAACGTAGATGATGAATGCGATGTGTATGGAATACTTTTAGTTCGAATCCAGGATCCGCAGCTGGCAAAACGTTACAGTATAAAAACATTCCCCGCACTGGTGTACTTCAGAAATGGAAATCCTTTGCTGTTTGAAGGTGATCTTCAGAATGAACAGTCAGTTCTTGAATGGCTGGTTGATGACGATAATCGAGAATTGGCCGACGAAATTGAATCTGTTAATGATCGTATGCTTGCTCGTCTACTGAAAGATTCACCACTTTTGGCTGTCTTCTTCTGTAAGTTGCATAAATTTTGTTTTATTTTATCAAATAATACATTTAAATTAAAAGTTTAGTATTGTGACCTATTGCCCTGAATATAGCCTTATACTGTTAGGCAAAGAGTACTACTTATTACTATTTTCTTGGTTACTTTTAATTATGACTTGTAATGTCCTTTATACAGTAGATGGATCATTATTCATTCTTTTACGTTGTACAAAGGTCTGAAGTAACTAAAATATTTTTAAGAAAAATCCAAGGAAACGCAATAGTTATAACAAACATTTATTTGTATGTTTTTTATGCTTTTTTCTTCACTAGATAACTATCCTTCAGTTTTGGTCTATGGTGTCATCCTTTATAACTGTATCTTGCGTTTTTGTCACTCTTTCTACAACCACATATCTCACAACTAGTGTGTTTAAATATAAAGCACAAATCTATTTATCTTTACAAAAAGACAAAACCCATACACTGACGTTGTACAGCCCAAGTAAAATTTAAGTTTAGTTTAATTTATTAAAGCTGAAAACCCCATACAATATTTTTTTTAATTGTTGAAAATTTTAGTACATGGTACGTCAGTTTATATTTAATATTATTTGATTAAATTTTCGTTTTAATTCATATAAAATATTAAAACTGTAGTCATATAAAACATTTTTACCAAAAATTCTCTTCTAAATATAAGAGTTTAAAACTCTATTTATGAATTAATTTTGTAAGACAATGAAATGTTTAGCAGCCTTGGTTAGCTTGTAACCGTAAACAATTATTGCTAAAAGAATTTTAATTCCAATTGACACAATGAATTAAAAACAAAATTGTGTCATAATATTTGTCACTATATCAATTATTATCTGATAATGCTATGTTACAAATATTTGATAAGAGCTTGCCGCAACTGAGATCGCTTGTACTTCACATGGCCAGGCCCGGACTGGCCATCGGGCAGTTCGGGCAAATGCCCGAAGGGCCGGTGCCCGAATGGGCCGGTCTAAGCTACGGGATTAATAAGTTCGGCGCTGAAGTATAAGGAGCGCAAAAATTATGATTATAACATTTGCCCGTTTAATACGGGCCGTATTCAATCTTAATATTTTTCTGGGGCTCCACAATACGCAATAGCGTCGTATGTTTGATCGCGCCACTCGTGCTTCAGAAATAGTCCCGATATTATCCGAACCCTGAAGCCTATAGCTATAGATGGCGTGTGTATGTGTAAATAGTAGTTTCATAATCTGCTTATTTTATAAAACACATTGTTTAACAAATACATTCGTAATAAATATATTGATGCGAGTTTATTAAGTCTGTGTAAGTATTTACCATATAAAGCTTTTAGTGGGTAGTAAAAGTTGATGCATGCTCTAAAACTAATTTTAAGCTGGAAAAATATCAAGAAAAATTCATGACACTAGATGACAAATGCGGCCCGCGAACCCTAAAAATACGGCCCGCGCGATGTCAGACAATCCGCCATCTTGAATTCATGCCAGATAATTTGCTTTTCACAAAAAAATTATATATATCTACATGTTTTGACATTTCGAGTTTTTGTTGGTTCTCCACAAATCAAAGTCTCAAAAACACTTTTTTTTTGGCCCGCCAAATATTCGAAGTTTACAATTTGTCCCGCTTGGTCAAAACTTTGGGAACCCCTGCACTAGATTTTAGCGATTTTAGAAATATTCGCAAGAGTAAAGTGCCCGTATTTTTTTGAAACTTAAAATTAGTTTTAGACCATGCACCAACTTTTCCTAATTGTCGCACATCTCTCCAGCTGACTCCTTTTTCTTGTGGTGTCTGCCTCACTTCTTTTTCCCATTAAGAATAAAAATTTTTGAGAGACCGATAATAAAACGCTTTTCCATTTGTTGCAGTTTTTTTTAATGTTAAAATTACTTGCTTCAAAAATAAAAATTGGAATTTTAACGTTAAATTTTACATTTGGTTTTATTTTTAATTCTAAATAATCTTTCCTCCTGAGGTTTTTTTGTACCTCTTCAATAAGGGCACATTACTCTTGTGAATATATTTGAAATAGGTAAAATTTAGTGTTGTATGAATTTTTATAAAAAAAAATTCATCTTAAAATTAGTTTGAGGTAATGCACCAACTTTTATAAAGAACTAAAAAAGTTAACAATAAAATTCATAATAAACAATTATTCCATTTTTTGCATTCTTTTTTAATGACGCTGTTTAGAGAATATAATGTAACGTGAAAAATGAATAAATTAGTTGTGAAAAGGAAAAATAATAGTCAAGTTTAAAAAAAAAAAAACATCAAAAGTTGTTGATTTTTTAAATTTAAATCAATGATTGTTGATTTTTTATATAAAAATCAAATTTTGACCAACCCTGGCTGTGGGCCTCTATAATCTGAATGCCCGGGCCGGTTTTTGTTCCCAGTCCGTCACTGCACATGGCTACAGTATTTGTTTCTAGGATCCTCAAAATACCATTGCAAAGATTCAAAATGTACTAAAAGGTTTACAATAATCATAAGAATCTTAAATTGGAATTGAAATGGAAAATTATTTACGATAATCCATTTTAAAAATTCAAGAACATTTGAACAAAATTATTACTATTAAACTGGAATGGGAAAAAATTATTTAGAAGTTTTTTATGAATGGAAGAGAATTTTGAACAAGCAAATTTCTTAAAAATCAATTTTTTTAACAAAGGCTAAAAACACCACCCTCTGGACTAAAAGTTATTTTACTCGCTCCATCTTCCAACGTTTATCACCAATTAAATTTTGTTATAAATATTGCTCGTGTAAAATACTTTTCTAATTCGTTGGTTTCATAATATAATGTAGATGATGAAGATTGTCCAGAATGTGAGGAAATCCTTGAACAACTCGAAGAGATTGACGGCGAAGCAGATCTGTTCGGCATAGATTTCGTGAAGATTTGCAGCGCAGAAGCAGCTGCTGAACACGGTATCCATAGTTTACCGGCCCTGATGTATTTCCGTAAACAAACGCCGATGGTCTATGATGGAGATATCATGCAGGCGGATCGGGTGCTAGATTGGCTTACATCACAAGACATATTTGAGATTAAAAACGAAATTGAAGAGGTCAACAGGAAAATGTTAGACAAAATACTCGATGAAAACGAATTCGTCACAGTTTTCTTCTGTAAGTAACAATTAACAGTTTACTTGCTAAACAAAATATACAGGGTGTAGACTCGGATCACGCAACATAGCGATTTCAATGGTAAAATTTTAAAAGTCGAATTCTTGCTCCGCTAATTATTTTAGAAAATAAAGTGCAAATACGTTTTTTGTAGAGAAAAAAATTCTGTATCCATAAATGTAATTAATATTACTTTTTCATTTTCCAATAACTGAAAATTATGCAAAGTAAAAAACGCGTTTGGACAGAAATCTGTAGTGCCTTGGAATTATGGCATGACAACTGCCCAGCCTAATGTCACTTATACTGTCACTTTGACGCGAAATTCATTCTTAATTATCCTTTATATTTTATCAAACATTTATTTTACACAATTAGTTATGTTTTCATTGCAAGATATAATAAAAATGATAATTAAGAATAAACTTCAAACGTCAAAGTGACAGTAAGTGTTAGTAAGATGGGCAGTTGTCGTAGCATAATTCCAAGGCACTACAGATTTTCGCGAAAACGCGTTTTTTAATTTGCTTATTTTTCTGTTTTTGGAAAACGAAAAAGTAATATTGATTACATTTATGGATACAGAATTTTTTTCTCTACAAAAAACGTATTTGCACTTTTTTTCTAAAATAATTAGCGGAGCAAGAATTCGACTTTTAAAATTTTACCATTGAAATTGCTATGTTGCGTGATCCGAGTCTACACCCTGTATAGTACATTTTCGTTATTTTTCTAGTCATATAAAAATTTTATTACATACTTCTAAAATATCGAAATGTATAAGTTTTCAGCAGACCATAAAGATATATGAGCCTAAATAAAAAGTAGATTTATGATCAACTGATGCTCGACATACAAGTCCTATTGAAAACAAAACTTGAATAGTTGAGTGCAATCTAAAACCACGAAAAAAATTCTGGTTGCTGTTTCTGTCACCCATTATGCAAATTATTTGCTGTCTTCGCAAAATGTTCAATGTTCTCTTCCTTCGTTTTTCATTTGGGAATACTGCATTATTTGATCAGTTAGACCAAGCTGGCCCACGGTTTTATAACATGTTTTCCTTCATTATTGTTTAATCGTTGTCATCTTTTTCTATTCTTTAATTTCTAGTTCCTTCAGGTCCTTTTGCGCCGCTTGTAACCATTTTGTTCGAGGTTTCCCTTCTCCTTCTTTCCGTTACTTCTCCCTCAAGAAATTGTTTCGTTATCCTTTTCTCCTGCAAACTTGATAAATGATCCAGCCACCTCATTCGTTGTGTCTATACTACATTAATTATATTTGGTTGGCCATAAAATTTCTCCAGTTCCTCATTTGTTCTTCTTCTCCATTTTTCTTTTTTCCAAATATTTGCCGTTCCGTAGTATCTTCGTTTCTCAGACCTGTAATGTTTTGCCTTCTTTTTGATTCATTTTCCACATTTTATTTTCGTACGTAACTATTAATTTTATATAAGTTTTGTAGATATTAATTTTCATCCTCTTTGAAACATATTATTGACCTGATTACATGACCTAATGCCACTAGACATCCTGAGCTTATGGCAAATCTTTCTTTTATCTCAGGTCCCTTTTCTCTAATGTCTGATAAAGCGACTCCTAAACAGTTGAATTAATCCACTCTATCAAATTTATATTGAGTCCCATCCTGGTTTTATAGAGATCCACTTTAATAATATCATTATTTCTAGATGAAAAAAATTCTGAAGAAAGTCGGCAAGTGCTGGAAAAATTAGAAAACATCGATGGCGAAACGGACAACTTCGACATCACTTTCGTGAAGATGTCAGACACGCGTTATGCTAGAAAATGGGGTGTGACCAATCTTCCAGCCATCGTGTACTTCAGACGACGATTTCCTAGCATTTTCCGAGGGGATCTACGTTCCGAAACGGACGTGTTAGAATGGCTCCGAAAGAATCGTTTCCGACAACCAGAACTTAACATTTTCATGTACGCGCTCCTAGCTATAAGCATAGCGTTCATGACTTACACTGCCTTTTTACTACAATGTTTCAAAACGCCACAAACCGTAGTTGTAGCCCATCCGAAGCAACAATAATTTTTTACCTCTCATCATTTTCATTACTTTTAAGACGATGTAACGAATGTAGCACGAAATTAATATGTATGCTTGATAGGGTAAATGTTCGTATGATTGTCAACATCTCAATACACAGCATCTAGTCAATTTTTCTTTTCAATATTCAATCAGCGTATTTTAGTTTTTTACTGATGTGTAGATTACCACCACGAAACATTTTTCTTCTCGATAGATATTAGTTCATGTTCATGTTACCATTTAAAACGGTGGATACAGTCGCCTTCGTTTTTACAATCATTCCCAAAGATGAAGCAGCATATTTGCTGAAAAAAGATGAAATTTTTAATAATGAAATATGCCTACAATAATAGGTACATTGTAAATATAATTGTAATTATTGTAAATAAATTGTTATGTTAGAAAGAGCTTTTGTTGTTGTTTATAACATTTAAAAACTCATAACAATTTTTTTATTCTAGTCGTGTAGACTAATCTATAAATAAAGCTTAAAATATTAGTTTTCTCTTGCTTGCTTTATTTCTGTTTATGATATCGAATAACTAAAACACATTTTATTGTGGCTACACTTTATTCTCCATACGCTGATCTAATTAGATTTTGTATCATCTATTTTCAAGTCTCGAATTTGGAACACCCTGTATATGGGTTATTTGTGTAAAATAGGAATCTCGCAAATAAAACCCGTTAATAAAAAAGTAAATAAAATGTTCAAAAGTACATTTCAGTGACCGGTTTTAAGTATAAAGGGTTCCTTCGTAAAACATGAGTGACGGTCCTGGATAAGGTACTTAAAATAAAAATAGTAAATAATATAACCTTTTTTTAAATACTATCTATTAACACATAAATAAATTAAAACGCACGAGCATCATTGCTTAAAGTCCAGACGAAACGTGACATGATTCAAAAAGCGCAGTTGTAATGCCATTAAATATTCGGAGGTTCTTTCTTCCAGCTGTATTTAAATAGGGGCCGTTAAGCAGGGCCGCCCTTAGGTATGGGCGATATGGGCCTGCGCCCGGGGCCCCGCGCTACCAGGGGCCCCGCACTACCAGTGGTCCGCATTTTGAAACAAAATGGATAAAATTTTACCTCCTCTACTTCAGTATTTTATTCGCAGGGTGGTCCACTTTTTTGTAGCAGGTCAGTCGATACAAAAACTCATTTTAAAGCGAATATTCCATATCAACATGATTCCATAAACTCTTAATTTCAAATATAGGTACAGGGTATTGGAATTTTCGAAAAAATATCGATAATTTTTAACCGTTTCCCAACCGGTAGATATATTTGAACTAAATTTGGTACACAGCACCACCTTATAGGTTACCCACATCCCACATTCGGTGAGAATGTCAAGCCCCACAAGCAATTAGTGACGGAGTTGTGATGGTTCAGTTTAATAAAAAACTAGTACGTCCCTCTTCAAACCCAATCTCGAACTGGTTTTTGGGTAGAGCATTTTATTCTAAACAAAAAGTGCCTCTTGACTGTTCTTCGTATCTACCACCGTTTAGCGCGGAATTTGATTTATTTTACCATTCTCCGGAAAAATTAGGTCATAAATTCGATCTAAAAATATCGCTAATATTCTAAATAAAGAAGTAATTACCGATTTTGCAGTTTTTATGTTTTTAATAACAGAAAATGCTAATAATGAGAGAAGAAGTTCTACTGTTAACGCTTAATGATCCAATGACCATTTACTCTGCAATTTGCAATTTTCTGCTTTTCGCGATATTTTTAGATCGAACTTATGAGCAAATTTTTCGCGAGGATAGTGAAATAAATATAATTTCGCGCCAAACGGTTGCAGATACGAAGAGAAGTCAAGAGTTTGATTTTAAAAAGGGACGTACTAGTTTTTTTAATAAAATTTATTAAAACTGAACCCCCACAACTCCGCCACTGGTTGCTTGTGGGGCTTGACATTCTCACTGAATGTGGTAACCTGTAAGGTGGTGCTGTGTACCAAATTTGGTTCAAATATATCTACTGGTTGGGAAACGGTTAAAAATTATCGATATTTTTTCGAAAATTTCAACAACCTGTATCTTTAAATGAAGCGTTTATGGACCCATGTTGATATAGAATATCGCTTTAAAATGAGTTTTTGTATTGACTGTTAAAGTTCTGCTACAAAAAAGTGGACCACCCTGTATAACAAAACCATTCTCCTTCAGGATGAAGGTTTTATGATACTTTTGAATCAAACCAAAAATAATGTAAAAATTATTGCCCAGGGCCCCGCAACTTCTAAGGGCGGCGCTGCCGTTAAGGTCCAAAGATTTGAAACCGCTGTCCAGCAACTTTTAATCGCTCCTTTCCAGAAGTTTTCAATCGTTTTTTACATTCTACGTAACAACCATACGCTTCGTTAAAGCGGCTTCTTATTCTTTCGGTAGTCTCAACGCTCCTCTTCAACAGTAAACCTATGAACAAAAACGGCAATTTAGCTCCACAGAAAACACAGGTGAGTAGAGTCCGCAGCGGTTGTCATGCGCCCTAGGTCGTTGTATCACGATACAGCAACACAAGTCACAAATGCGCGAGTGGTATTATCAGGTGGTCGTGTAACGTGTACAGTGCTTTGTGAACGTAACGAATAGGCGGACTCCACACAGGTAACTCACCTTCAATTTAATCCTTTCGGAAACTGTAATAATCTATGAAGCTGTGCTAAGCTAAAACCGATACATTTTTAGTGAACCATCTGAGGAATCATCAAATTTTAAGTTACAGTAAATACTTATTGCAACTTTACAAGGTAAAGGGCGATAATGATTTTTACAACCATCAGCAACATCTCGGATATATCGCTTTGAACAAACCGTTATTACTTTAAGCGCGGTGTAAAAAATATATAGGTTCACACAGGGGCGGACTGGGTGCTCAAAACGGGCGCTATATTATTTATAAAACAAATAAACTCGAAAACAGTTTTTAGGATAATACAATTTTTAAAACGTGACTAAAACCCATCAAGTTGCTAAAGGGTTTCCTGAAAATTTCCATTGGATCGTTGGGCTAGTCCGGCCTTGCGTTTAAAGTTAAATTCTCTGTGAACAACGATTTTTCAACCCATTAGTACATAAAAAAACAAAATTTATCTAAATTAATCAAAATTATCTTTTACTACACGACACGTTCTTGCGACCGTCGTTATCTAACAAAACCTTGCTCAACCTACACCGTCTATTGTCCTTATGTCGTCATAATTATCGCAAATTAACTTCAATGTTTATTCTTCAAATTTATCATGACAAAACCAGTTTAAAAAATTTAACATTTTCGTATAATTGTGTTTATTTCTTCTATAAATAAACACTGTACTGTTGATCAGTGTTTTGCTTTAGTTCCGGTGGATCTTTTGTTGTTGCACCCTCATTTCCGGTAGTACTAGAATTACCGGAACTACACATCCATAACGTCACGAATTTACAAATAGTGTTGCTGTCGTTTATCCCAAACTGCTTTCGTTCCATATTATAAAGCTTAAAACAAAAGAAATCCAATTTACTTAAACCGCAGCTTTTATCAGTGATCTCATTATTTTACCTAACACTAGACCAAATGATAAGAATTTATAGTTTATTGCGATAAACGTTTATTGGCTCTTTAATAATAATAGCTTATGTTTTAAATTTTAATTTTCTTAAATATTGTTCAATCGAATACAGGGTGACCAAAATATCATTCCGAGCTTCATTATTTCCTTTGTTTTTGGAAAAAATCTTGCATACAGGGTGGACCAAATTCTAATGTTTTACGGGGTATCTCAGTTACCGTAATAAATAGTTAGCGAAAATCTGATATCGGTCTATTAGGCTTTTTTTGAGAAAAGAAAGCTTATGTACCTAATCAAATTATTTACATCGCTTTCCTTTTTGGCACTATAAACGACAAATAAAATTTCATCGTTTTCGGAAATGTACTATAACTTCTTTATTTATTAAAATAGAACAAAATATTGTCAAGTTTTTTATGCAGATTTTCATGCTTAATTTAAAAACTTAATTTTCTTTTAGCTTTTCGAGATATGAAGTTAACTTATATTTTTTTATAGAAACCCTAGTTGGACATGACTTTATATGAAAGAGATTTTTTTTAGCTTTTTAATAATATGTAGTTTTACATATTTGTTGCAAAAAATAACCGAGATATGGCTAATTTTGTAAAAATTTCCTTATCAAAGCTGCCATGTTTCGAAGAAAGTGACTGGAGTTCCTCCAGGCAATAATTCTATTTAACTTTTTTCTTAAAATTGTAGTTAACAGCTTCCATTCGAATATGTATCTAAAAAATATTGCTTCGTTCGGTATTCTACGTTTATGCTAAGAACTCCTTAGTTTTTAGAAATCGTAAGGTTAATTATCAGATCAAGATAGACTGCAGTACATAGATTGCGAAATTCCTCTGAAAAGCCAATTTCTTAATGCTGAATAAGTTAACTTCACTTACCAGGAAATTCTAAAAAAAACTTGCGAAAAAGTATTACAATACGTGCCGATTCCTAAAAATGATCTCAATTGCAGTATTGAAATAAAAATGCTGCTTGGTACAGTTTTAATCTTTGTTAGCGTGCACCCCAGAAGGTTTTTAAACTCTCTTTATCTGTGGTAGGTTAATTAACACTAGGCAAGCGTGTAGAACACGTGTCACACATCGCTAGCTTGCACAACAATGGTAAAACACGAACGAGCAGGCAGAATGAAAAAGTAGGATTCTTACTTGATCGGGTATATATGTAAAAAATAACGATTCCATAGTTGCGGTATACATTCATTTATATTATTTTTAGTACACAACACTGGAGCGTGGTCCATATAAAAGAAACTTGATCTTGATCGTAAATTTGTTCTTTATCGATACGATTTTTTGCTTTAATTTTTATCAATACCAGCTATTAAGACATTGTTATTTGCACTTAAGTTTAATAGTTCAAAATTACTTATCTTATTATCTATGAAAATCGTATAAAAATCTAGACCTGTTTCGAGACTCCCGCCTCTTTGCGATAAGCTTTCATATTTATTTATTTATTTGCTTACGGGCAGCTGTCGTGGCAACGATAATCATTGGAAACTACGTTATTCTAAAATTGTAACTGTAACAATCCTCCATATTGTTACAAGACCATTTGTATTAAGTGTCTCATAAAAAAAATATATAACTCTCCTTTATTTATTGCCTTCACTTCATTAATAGTTATTTATGTATCAAGGCCAAAAAGTGTAACTTTTTCGGCCGCGTCTGGTTTGCTGGCCGGTAATGCAGTACTTTATGGTTGCTAACGCGTCCGTCAAACAGCTGTTTCTAGTACGATCGCACAAAAAATCCATTAAATGTCTTGTGTTGTAAAAGTGTTTCACGAGTACTGATTTGTTTGTTTAGTGTAATTTAGTAGATATATCTATTGTCATTCTTCGCGAGAGTTCTGTTGTTTCGGTTAGTTTTTCCTGTATAGCACCAACCACAAGTACAATTAACTTAGTAAATTTCTTCACATTCGTAACGAATTTTGTATTTAACACTATTCATGAAGTCATGTTAGTTATAGCATTTTGTGTTTTGTAGCATGTTTCATTGTCATATTATTTAAGTACTGTTTTTATTTTATTTCCTGTACTTCGATGTAAGTTAAACAAAACAGCTTTATGTGGGGAAACTTGGTTTAATAGGCAACGTGAAGCTATTTATGAAAAGGGCCGTAATGTGTTAACTTTATGTCTTTATGACCTGACTTGCCGTTTTATTTGTGAGCCAAAATATTTAAAGGGGGCAGTTGGTTGTGCTTTTCAACCTCTACTGTGATTATCGTTGATGCTATGACACCTGCATGTTAATAAATATTTAAGGAAGCTAGTTACGAAGAGACGAGATTCTCCAAATCGTTATAGATGTTCCATAACAGAGATTCTTGATAGTAAGTAAGATAAGTGTAATGATGTAGTGTTTTGCTGAGCCTTTTTAAGCCCATTTTTTTAATTATCCGTGTAATGTGTGCAGAAACTAATTTTTGTATATCTTTGAAACACCCAAACCTTTGGTTTTTTGTAATCGAATAATGAAAATTGTTACTTTTTGAGAAGAGTTTATATTTCAAGTTAAAATCTTGACAATAAAATTTAAAAAATTGTAAACTACATTTTAATATTAATAATGACTAAATCATTGATTATGAAACACCTAAAACCAATATTTTACCTTTAACGGTATTTTTAAATATCCTTCCTTATAAAAAGCCGATTAACTCGTTTCGCAACGAATTATTTCTGTAACACCCATGGATTAGAACAATTTTTCTGCTTATTGCTTACTCTTTACAGTTTAATTCCACTATTCAATGCATAAAACAAAAAACCAACAGCTTAAACGGGAATGAACAAAATAAAAATCAGCTATATCCTCAAGTTTTTCGTAAGACAATGTATCCGCAATTCTATTGTAATAGAACTCGCGTCTGTGTGACAAAATGTGTAACAACTCAAATACCGTTTTAATTCCAGTTTGTAGTTGATGAAATGTCACAGCTAAAGGCTATGATAGTGCATTCGAGATACTTTTACTGTAATGTTGTCTGTTCATTCAGAAACTGCAGTAATTAAAATGAAAAATCATGGTTAACAGGAGAATAAGATGCCGATAAACTAAACGGTAAAGTCATGCAAATATTAGTGACGGTTAACCGTTTCTAGATCAAACAAATTGAGAGAGTGTGCAATGTACACCGACAGCCGCATCTAATGATTGTTTAAACATCTTCCAAACAACGTAAAAATGTTCCTTCTGGGTCAATAATTAAGAAATAGCTCATTCTTTCATGAAATCGTGACTGCTTGATCACGCAATCATTATTAGATAGAAAATAATAGTAAATTTATACTCAACATGCAAACTTTACTTCGCCATGCTTTTAAGTTTCTTAGTTACAGAAATTGCTCATTACTCCTTATCATTGTCATTCAAGTACCAAAAATATTGGTTATTAAAATCATATATCATTGTCGGTCGATCTGTCTATCCAAAACACTTCGTCTCTATAGGGATTTCAGAAACTACTAACATTTAAGCTACATTCAAATATAATTTCCAGTTTTAGATTAATCTACTCTGAAAAGAAATAAATATGATTTTTATTTTCCTCAATATCTTTTTTGTTTTTGGAGATAAACGAACAAAAATGATCATTTATTTGTAATAGAATACCTAGCAACTGAAAAGAAGATTTGTTTTATTATAAACGTATCTTCAAATATTTTTAAGAGATGGTCTTTTTCTCTTTGCTTCTGGAACAATTCGAGTTATCTGAAATTTAAAAACACATGAAATCAGCTTAAAATTATCTAAATATGGGTTTCATGAACCAAACTTCGTTATTTCATAGATCACCGTGGCGGCCAAATCATTTTGGACACCTTGTTTATACGTTTCGTTCGATATGGCCTTGCAGTTATTTTAAACATTTCAAAATTTGTATAACAATTTTACAACGATTTCAAAGTGTGAACATAAGCAAAAACATATTTTTTTTTTACTTTTCTGTATTATCGGTTTATCACGATCAATTAGTCATATGTTAAATTTAATAACAAATTATCATTAAGCACTTATGTATGTATTTGAATGTGACAAAATAATTTTTATATGTACAGGTAAAAGGTACTAAAAATTAACGTAATAATGCATAAACTCGTGAGTGTTCAAATGAAGAGCTTATGATAATACCATTAATTGGACTGATATTGTTATAAGAACAACTTACAAACTATTGATTAAAAAGAGAAAATATATTGAGTGGTGATAAAATCAAACTGTACTTAACTTTTTTTTTTTTTAAATGCTGATATTATTTTATGATAAAACGGGAATATATTTATTTAGCAATTCTAGTTTTAAAACCATACTGAATGTAGTGTTAGTGTTTGTAAATGAAAAGCTTCGTTTTAAGTATTAGATTTTTTGTAGATAAACTCATTTAGCTGTTATAATCATAAGGAAAGTCGACGTGTACGTTACAAAGTACATAAAACTTCAAGAATGTTACAAATTATTTGTTATATTCTTCCAAGATTTAAAATTGTTGGTTGAAGGTGCCTTATAGAATGCTAATTGTATCTAATATTTACAATGTTGAATTTTCGGCATTCAAATAATTAAAATATCAAAGTTACTAGTTTTATAACGTAAAAAAAAAACTTCCATTTATAGAACGATGCACGAAAAGTAAGAGGCAGTATGTAAAATAAGTAGTTGTATAACTACAGCAATTTAGAAGGAACTCATAAAGAATCACATTTTGTCTATCAAAAAAGTTGAAAATTTGAATTCAAAGAGAAGGTTGATGGCCTAAAATGCAATCTTTAATGCCTAAAAAAACTTTACGTTCGAAATACATCAATTCTTTTGTGCTGAATTTAAATCTGAAAAAAAATTATCGTAACCCTCTTAATACAAAAGCTTTTAAAAGAATCTAAAAAAAAAAGATTTTGGTTTTTTGTTCTATTTCCTTTATTTTAGAGATTCTAAAAAGGTAAAAATTCTTTCTTGAAACAACTTTCGATTCTCTATAAATTTTATGTCGGACGAAAATCTTTTTTTATTTTAGATTCTAGACGAAGAAGCTATATTACTTTTTCAGAATTGAATTTAGCACGAAATTTCGCAAAATTATCTCTTAATTGGGACACCCTGTATGGAGGGCGCTATTTAATTCGAATGTAGCACGTTCATTTTTTATGCGATGTGACAGTGCCTTTATTATTATTATTGTCATTAGCATAAGAGACATTTATTACCGTATCACTTTGCCCTAGACCTTATGCTAAGTCTGCAGGATGATTAATTTCAGTCAAGGCCTTTCCCAACTCTGGCCATATTAAACTCCCACTAATAATCGTAACAGCCAGCACCCACTTAATGTCCAAACGTATATGTAAACACATGTATATAGCCTCAGGATACTGCATAAATCGTTCATTGTTCTGGGCACAATTTCTTGGTAACAATTATACTAAATTTGATGCAATTTCCGTTTAAATAAATTACATATATAAGAATATCGCATGCAACTGCAGGGGTTTAGAAAAATCATCCTAATTTTCAAACATACTTACGAGGTGTGTCCAAAAATAAAGTCGATGCGTCACCTACGTAGTTTCTCGTGCTATTTTTCTTTTACTCAGGACTCCATATTCGCGGAGGTTACATGTTAGCACTTTTCGCTAAAGCCTTAAACTCTGCGAAAATCTGGACGATCACCCAAATAGCTCAAAATTTTTACACGCCTTTTCTGTTCCTAGGTTCTTGTTTCGTTATCTACCGTACGGTTCTTTCGTTAATACCAACTAGGAAATCGGAAACGGGAAATCGTATTTTACGACAATTTACGGGAATTTCCTGTATGTTCTTGATTTAAGTTTCGTAGAACACCGGAAATAAAAATTTCATAATTTGATTTAGCAGAGGAAAATTAGCTGGTACTGTGAAAGCTTATGTTTGGCGGCGTTGTTTAAAACTATTCCAGGTAGATTTCCCTTTGTTGGATCGCGATAATTAGGAAACATTTTTTATAGAGGCAATTGGTACATTTATTTCCCGTTGTGAGCAGGTACTGATAGGTATAAAGAGCGATTCTCCAATTTTTAAGATTTCCCGATTGTTTTCCGGGAACGGGAAATCGTAAGAAATTTTTGAGAACGGGCGAAAATGAAGACCCGAATATGATCGGAAATCCGGCAGTTGTAAAATACTTTTAGTGGTCATGTTATTTTACATAAATACGTTCGCCGGGACTAAATTAAATCCCTACTTTATGAAATTCATAGAAAAATGTAGTAAGCAATGGAAATGAACGAAAAACGAATGTGCGTGATGAAAACGGAAGAGGCGTGGACCCATCATTGGTCATGGCTAATTTGCTTCATCAGGTACGAACACGGGGTGCAACATTTCCTGCAAATTTTCTGTTCGCAATTACACACAATTAATTCGAAATATTGACAACATAATAACGTGATCAGCGCATACACAAGGCAGTACAAAATCCTGTGTGTGTGACAAATTGTGTTCAGAAATCGCTTAAAGTGTGCGAAACTTCTTATGCGTTTTTTAGATTTTGTTTGTTTTGTCAGAGTATCTTAGGTAGTCTTTCTGAATTTTGCTTCTCTACAGGAGATAAGCACTTCACTATTTTTACGTCTTGTATTGTTCACTCTTGTTCCATTTAGGAATGGAGAGTCGGAGGCTGGAGTCGAGGCTTTTTGGGGAAGTCGGGAGTCGGAAAGACTGTCGACTCTTGACTCTTTGATTCAGTCTTTATCAAGGATGAGAACTAAACGAAAACGAAAACAAAATAAGATATTAACCGATTTTTTTTTTAACGAAACCTAACGACGTGTTTTTTTTTTTTTATTCAACTACGAAAGCGAAATGAAAATTATCAATAAATACCGATTTCAACCACTTTTCCCTACTATACCTACTCCAGTGTAGGGCAATAATGAAGGAAGTCGGGAGTCGCAGTCGATTTTAAAAATTACCGACTCAGGAGTCGCGAGTCCTTAATTTATCTATCGACTCCCCATTCCTGGTTCCATTATTATTTTCTGTTTTCAATTCATATCCCTAATTGTTCTATTTTGCATTGCTATATTATTATTCCAGTTTCAATGTGGTCATATTTGCTTTTGGCTACTGTTTTTCTCGGTGTATTCATTTCCGTGTGTTTGGTCTTCACTTTGGGACTTATTTTTACTGTATACATCAATTTTAATCCAACCACACATTTTAATATCATTTAAGTTCACTTTTCAAGCATGTGCTTTTCACATATTTCGATTTTCCTTCAGTAAACTTGTGGAGCCGCATGAAAAGTTGGAACATTTAAATATGGAATGTTCAAATCTGCAAAATGCACCGGTAGAATCATTCAAATCGTGAATCGTTCAACGCTGGAATCATGCAACATGGGGACCGCTCATCACAAGAACGCTCAAATCTGGAATCCAGAAATTAAAAATTTTTGCTGCCCTCTATATTACAACAGCCAAAGTATGATATTATTACCGAACACTTCGTTTTATATTTTGATTGAACTATTGCAGAGGTTCTCAATCGGTGGTCCGCGGAACACTGGTGCTCCGTGAAGCCGTTTCAAGTGTTCCGCGAAAAATCAAATACATATTTAAAAATGTTTAGAAAAGAAAAATGAATACAATGTAAAATAATTTTTGTTTGGGCTTATAATCAGCAAAAGCGAAAACAATCAATCCAAACATAATAAAAAATCACTGATTTTTGCACCGAAAAGTACTTGTCATAAAGAGAATGTCTAAGAAACTAAACGAACAAATTATGTGCAATGAAAAAAAAACTTTTACCATGAAAGAGACACGTAAGAGAGAAAAAACACAGAAATGTTCCCCTCTGTGCAGGATACAAACGAGGCATTTATTTCTTTAATAATCGAACATTTAACAACAATAAAAGAAAAATTTAAAAAAATATTTTTCAATATAAAACACTGAACAATTCGATTGTATAAGAAATCCGTTTGCTTGTTACGACTTCTCCAGTTTTACTATGAACGAAGAAGAAGAACCGACGTGGCTCTCATCAGATCGTGGATTAAAATTGAAGTTCATTGAAAATACTACTGAAAAATTCTGGATCTGTGTTAAAGATGAATACCCGGGTCTAGCAAAAAGAGCTCTAAACACATTATTACTTATTTCCACGTCATATCTTTGCGAAAAAGGATTTTCAACGATGGTTAATATTAAAACAAAGAAACGCGAGAGACTGGGAAATTTAGAAGAGGAGAGGCGAGTGGCTTTATCATTTATTCGTCTCAATATTGCTGAAATCTCCAAAGATCACCAACGCTTATTTTAAATGATTTTTAAATAAATATGTTTGTATCAATTAATATTGGTATATAATTGTTTTATAAAAGTATCACTTTGAAGCAGGGTTGTACAACCCCGCGCCCACAATGCTCCAGCGACACGATTCCGTTTTTTCTCTCTTCAATAATAGAGTTATTTTTGCGAGCTATGTCCTATTCTTTTTCATTGCGCCCACTATTTCAAAAAGGTCACACCTGCTTTAAAGCTTTTGTTGTACCTATTGTAAGTGTTCCGCAAAAAAAAAGTCAGAGTTTAGTGTTCCCCGACTTCAAAAAGATTGAGAACGAATGAACTATTGTATAGTGGGAAAAAAAACATCGTGTCAATGTTAATGTAACCGAAGGGCTACAAATTGGGACAAAGTTGCGTAATTAACATTGACACGATGTTTTTTTTTCCACTATACAATAGTTTAATCAAAATATAAAACAAAGTGTTCTGTAATTATATCGTACTTTGGCTGTTGTAATATAGAGGGCAGCAAAAATTCTTAATTTCTGGATTCCAGATTTAAGCGTTCTTGTGATGAGCGGTTCCCGTGTTGCATGATTCCAGCGTTGAATGATTCACGATTTGAATTATTCTACCGGTGCGTTTTCCAGACTTGAACATTCCATTTTTAAATGTTCCAGATATGAATGGCTTACCTAAACTTGTGACCAATTGTAATGATAAAAAATAAATTATGCTTTAATTAACAGTAATCGGTTTTTACTTTTTGGAAGCGCCTTGTGTTGACTTTTACTTTATTGTTTATCTTATCTTACTTTAAACAATAAAATTATCGTGCATATAGAGTAATAAGAGACATAAAACTTTATTCATATTTTTTTCTAAGAAAACTCGCAGCTGCAGATGATCGGCCATTGTTAATGATGACACAATGTATTTTCTAATACTTGGACGCCAGCGAATTTTAAAACGCTGACAAAAACGCATGAAGCTTAAAGTAAAATTAGTTGCACAAATGTCAATATTATTTTTTTTCTTTAATTGTATCTAACAAATTAATGATAAGGGCTCGTGTCCAATAAGCATGTAATTTGGCATATTATTTAAATTTATGAAATACAACTGACCTACTGATATTCTAGCTTGCTTTTACATTATTTTTTTTACGGTACACTTCCAGTAACTTCAGTATTTAATAATAAAACTACTCGAATGTGAAAATAACGTAGTTACACCACTTTCTTTTTGTTTTGCTACATAAAATACGTGTTATTAAAAAAAAAACACGTACTTACAATTAAGTATAACAAACTTCAAAAGAAATCTAATAGGACGTTTTTGTCTCGTTTATTTTAATTTTAAAGAAGTTTTAATTTGCTTTAATATGAAATTTTGTTTTATTTTAGCAAAAATCATGAGTGTGTTACTGTGTATGTTAGTTTATTTATTTATTAGAACCAGACAAGTCTTACAATTCAAGCACATATTTATCATCTCAAAATTCTGATGAGAGAATTAGGAAATACTACAATAAAAATATTTTTTTCGATGCAGCTCAGAAAATAAGGTTTGAAGATTAATGTAAAGTCAAAATAATAATTTAAAGTTCGTTTTATTACATATTTTTTACCAAATATTACCCCCATCCATAATCCCAAATATCCTACGAAGTGCTCACAATAAGCAGCAGAAATTAAAACTATTTTAAATTTTTGAGTTAAATTATTTCAATTTTTTTATGTAATTTTAATTCACCACATAGTACCTACTAAAGCGTTTTCTCCAAAAATATCAAAATAGATATTTATTTGAAAATTCTTTTATTGTTATATGTCAGTAACCTCAAACATATTTTTTTGAAAATAGATGTTCAAAACAAACTTAAAACTCACTGATTCTGTTGGAGGCAAAATCTCTTACAGATAAATTAAGCATTTGTAACATTAAATGAGCCATTTTTTATTAAAGTGTTGTAACTCTTATTGTTCTTTGTTTCGAAATATTTAAGCATTTGCATTTCAGTCCATTTAAAAATGCCGATAGATAAAGCATATTAAGACTGCCCACGTTTCTATGAGTTTAAATATATGGAGATACATTTATTAATCCTTAAACTGGCAATTTAATTTATCATGTTTTTCACCAAAAAATGACATTTATTCAAAAGGGCGGATCTCTTAAACCGTTAGGGATGTCTGTTCTGTTTGTTGCAAAAACTTTTTTAATAGTTTGTTACAATTTCATCTTGATAAAAAAGTTACCCATTTATAAAAATAAAAAAGTTCCCCCATGTGACAGTTTACGCTGCACGCGCTTTCCAAAATTTACGAGGTCGCGCTTTAAACTTATTTGACAAGATTTATTAAATCTTGTGAAGTATAATTTTTTACACAGTGCGATACGGCCAATCGAAAAGAACGATTTAGTAAAAATTCGCCGAGATAGGATAATAAAAAAATAAGAGAGTTAAGTTTTACGCAAAAAAAAACGCATATTCAAATTTCACAAAATTACGTGTTTGATTATTTTGGCAACACTGCGCTACTTCGTGCATCTGAAATTCGGATTCGGAGGATCATTCTGCTATGAGAACCATCAGTTTAAGATGCATAATTTCGGGTTGCATAAAAAACCAGACGTTTTGGTGACCAGTTTCGGCACACAAAACCCTTGACAAACTGAGCTCTTTATTACCAGTTAAAGGGTTAAACAATTTTGTTTTAGGATTCACCAAACCAATATTTTTGTTTTTGGGGCGTGAATGGACTAATACTATTTTCGTAATTGTTTTATTCTTAAATTTTAATTATTTCAAAATCTATCAACGATAACATTACACAACCTACAGAGTAATGTAAATTAGGTATAAGTACTTTTAAAATGAAAAAGAACACGTTTTCTAAATACATGCATTGATTTTTTGTATTATGTAGAAACTAAGCCAAGGAGGATGTGAAAATTTTGTGAAACAAATGCATCATAATAGATCCAAACAGAATTCATTCTTTTATTTCACAGCCAAATCGCCATTACCGTCACAAATATGCAGCAGCTATTGTGTTTTAACAAGATTCATGAAAAATACTTTTACGCTAAGACCCACGATAATAAAAATCTTATAATTAATAAATTTTGTTTCCTCTAAATTTATTCAAAATTCATTGCAACACGACCACTTGATGTAATTAAAATTAAATAAAATTGTACATTAAATCTACACAGTAATTAGCAAGAATGTGTTTCGTGTGTGTTTCTATTTGTGAAGTAACGAACGATTAACACATTGTTTTCACTGTTCCCCAATGGGAAATTACATCACATGAAGCTGTTTGTATTGTTTCTACTATTGTATGTACAAGTAAACGAATTAATTTTGAAAATAAGGTAAAGTAAATAGAGCGTTTTGTTGCTTTAATCGTTGTTATTTATTGAATTCAAATCCGTTGCTGAAGATTAATAACTTATTTTAGGTATTTAACCGCTTAAAAGTGTAAAAATATTGCCAATTTTGTACTGATAAAAAAAATTCAATAAAAATTCCCACAGCTGTATTGGAGCAAAGGATTACTAATTTTGACAAAATAAAACTACTCACAATCAGTGGTGGATTTATAATTTTTCCGCCTGTAGTTGGTTGTAAGAGCTTTTTGCAGGGGGATTCGGTTTGACAGTCGCGCCCCTATAACTTTGTTATTTTAAGTGGAAACCCCCATTAACCTTATATTTTTGTAAACCGTGAAAAATGCCCCATCGAATGACATTCAACCTTTTTTCTACGATGAAATATGTTGGACTGGCTATAGCCAACTTTTTTTTTTTTTTAATCACATGCTATACTTTTTATTATTGACTGTGATAGAAAATTAAATTCTAAACCCGAAAGTGCATCGAAAAAATAAGCATAGGTACATGGAAATTTTTTTGAGAAAAAACAGTTTAAAAG
Source organism: Elmis aenea (assembly GCA_947652605.1). NCBI lineage: Eukaryota > Metazoa > Arthropoda > Insecta > Coleoptera > Elmidae > Elmis > Elmis aenea. The sequence continues at coordinate 52,814,344 of OX393576.1, forward strand.
GTATTTATCATTTTTCACAAAATCATATTTGACTAAACAAAACACGATCGCTGTAGTAATTGACAGTTTATGACTTGTCTAATTGTGTTTTATTATTTTTCGACGAAAAATCATTATTTCGTGAGCATTAAATTAAAACACCTTAAGTACACGCTAAACAGAAGAAAATTGACTAAAGGGTCCATTTTTTATTTAATACTTACAAAATAATGATTTTTCGTCGAAAAATAACAAAACACATTTAGACAAATTATAAACTTGTCAATTACTACAGCGATTGTGTTTTGTCTATTCAAATACAACTATTTTGTCAAAAATAATAAATAACATTTTAAATCATTTGCTCAAAAAATTTCCCATAATGCTAATTTTTTTATTGCACTATCGGTTTTAGAATTTCATTTTCTATCACAATCAATAATAAAAAGTATACCATGAGATTTAAAAAAAAAGTTGGCCGTCTCCAATCTAAAATATTTCATCGTAGAAAAAACATTTGAACGTCATTCGATAGAGAACTTTCCGCGATTTACAAAAATATGAGTTTTATAGGGACTTCTCTTTAAAATATCAAAGTTATAGGGTTGCGACAGTCAAACTGAATCACCCTGTATAAACTATGTAAAAACCTTTTTGTTTAATTCCTACTTTTTATTTAAAAAAAATAGTTTTTAATATACATAATATAATAGATTTCAAAAATAAATACATCTTCTTTGTAAACAAAAACAATTTTTTAAATAAACTATTAACTCTGAAAGCTATTTTTGGATAATCCTCGAAATTTAGAAAGCACGATTCCCCTAAAAATTGCCGCCCGGGTAGGATTCCTTTGTATCAAATTTAATTTTTTTTTTTTTTTTTAATGGATTTAACCTAAATTTGCCGCCCTAGGTAGGCTATAGCCTATAGCCTACTTAGCCTACAGGTAAATCCACCACAAAAACTACTGTTTTCATCTTATAAATGTCAAATTATTTAATCTATTCCTTTATTAATATAAATAATATTAATTTAATTAAAACCGATTATTTATTTTCGAACAATCTTGTCGAAACGCTAAAAATTTTCTCGTCTTTTCATCAGTAGCGATCTTTTTATTTATCTTATATTGATCACACGTTTTTATGGTGGCATCCCAAATTTTGTCTGAAAGATTTATACTTTAACAGGTTATTAGTAATATTCTAATAAAAATTTTGATGATCAGTTTATTAAATGTATTCATTCGTGCAGTTTTCTGTTTGTATCAAACTTTTTCGACAATATTTAAATTGTCCTAAATTGGCCAAGTTGTTTTGGACTTATTGTATATTTCTATAACACTCTATTTAGGTTTAATGCATTTTGTTTACAAAAGACAAACTTGCTCTAAATCACAGGTTCTCAACCGCAGGGCCGCGTACTTTGAAAGGTACCTACAATATTGCATATAAAATGAAGGATTTTCACCTATTCAGCTTTTAATAGAATAATAAACATCTAATTGTGAATTAATTTGCTCTGGGCCATCTAGAATGTTGCATATAAAATGGAGGAATTTCACGTATTTACCTTTTTTTTTGTCACTTTGTCCCGCAACTTTTTTTTAAATCTGGTAACCTTCATTCAGAACTAACAAAATATTTATTGTTTTTAATCCCTGGTTACTATTTTTTAGCTTCAGTTTGTATGTACTGTGCTGGGCGTGTAAAAATCTAATAGGGTTCCGCATTGTTTAAAAAACTGTAAGAGGGTTCCATGGCTAAAATAGATTGAACAACACTGCAGTAGAAAAATTTACGTCTAACTTGAGAACTCGTTTGTCTGGAGCCTTTTATAATACATTTTTGTTTAAAAATTTAAGTGTAGTTATTGTTTGTTGATTATTAAAATTATTAAAATCGACAAATACTCCTCTTTTAGTGTGTCTACGGTAATCTCAAGGGGTTCCGACCCTATTACACCACAAATTTACAATCTACCATTGTATAGTTGTGTTCTCAACCAACTTCTTGGTTATGTGGTCAAACGCGTTGTTAATATCTTAGCGGCAGTTTTGCGATTCTTTAGAATGTAAGAAACCTTATTAACAAATAACTAACTGAATAATTAACTGTGGTAATGTTTCAAAATAGCTCTGATAAGTTAAGATATTCACTTACTTTTACCTAAATTTAAGAATGTTCGACTAGCTATAACAGTAAAGATCGTTCGGCAAGGAAAATATAATGCGGAACTGTACCACAAGTTTTTGTTGGAGAGTCACAGACCGCAACATGATGGTAACTGTACTAGAAACAGATGGTTTGTTGCGGATCCTTTATCCATTTAAGATACAGTTCCGTTTTAAAATGTTCGTAAGCAGTTCTTAAGACGCTTGTTGTGTCGGTGTTTCCGTTTTACTGTGATATAGATTATAAATAACTTACTGGACCGCTACTAATAACCTGTCGTTGAAAATGTAAAGTATACACATGTACTTAACGTTATTATAGAATCTTCATATAAGTATTTATTGTCGTGAAACATATTGATTGCATGCTTTACTGAAACCTTATACATACTTTACGTTTAAGCTTTTTCCAGTGCCGGATTATTAAATTTTGTGCATCTAGTCAATATGCGCTTTTATTTTTATTTATTGTTTTTTTGAGTTATATAACTTGAGGTTCCAAATGCAAAAATTGTCGGACTGCAAAGCACTGCCTTTTTTCACTAATAAATGCTTATTAAAAGTCGTCTTTAACTTATTTATCATTTGAGCCATTTATTTTTAAAGTGGCATAAGTCACTTTTCTCGAAAAATGAGTTAAAGCTGTTTACAATTACGAAAATGTATGGTATTTTTATCTTTAAACATTTTACTTGCAATTTCTTTGAATTTGTCACCAAAACGAAGAAGACCCAAACATTATTCACAAATAGAAATGAATCCTTTATACAGGGTGACTTGTGGGAAACGGACGTTTTTTGAATGAACAGAACTCGGTTGATTTTCAAGTCTTTTTTTTGTTTTTTTTTGCAAAATGAAGAATAACATCTGCCATTTGCTATAACAAAGTCAAGTATCCTCTTGAACGAAAAGCATACTGCAAACGCATCCATGGAAGTTCGAAGTTGTTAGAAATACGTTCCCTGGCCGCGTCATTTCGCGTTTCGGTGACTTGCCGTGGCCCCCAAGATCACCAGACTTATTTTCCTGCGACTTTTTCTTTTGGGGGCACTTAAAAGAACGTGTTTTTGCCCACAAACCGCGTACACTAAGGGAGTTGAAAGATGTCATTACAGAAGAGACGCAGTTAATTGACGCACAGCTGCTAGACCGAGTCATGAATTACTTCAGGCAGAGACTTGAAACTTGCATTCAGGAGGGTGGCCGCCACCTGATGGATATAATTTTCCATAACTAAATAATTATGGTAAATCAAATAGCATATGTTGTTTCACAATTTGTTATAAATAATTTTGCTTTTTCTTGAAAATCAACCGAGTTCTGTTCATTCATTTGTATACTTGATTGAAAACAAACAAAAAAAAACAACTTTTCGTTCAAGAGGATACTTGACTTTATTATATCAAATGGCAGATGTTATTCTTCACTTTGCAAAAAAAAAACAAAAAAAAAAAAAAAAAAAAAAAAACTTGAAAATCAACCGAGTTCTGTTCATTCAAAAAACGTCCGTTTCCCACAAGTCACCCTGTACATAGGTGCTCGTTCTGTTACTACAGCAAAATAAACTATATGATCGATTTGCTTCGCTATACATCCCCCAATTTACCAGTTATTTAAAAAATTTAAAACAAAGTGAAATGCCCGAAGATTTCATCACTCCTATTAATGACAATGCTTAATGACGATGATTCAATACATGAATTAACTTTTTTATTAAATACATTATATAAGTTACTTATACTTTTGTAAATATATTTTGCAGTTTTATCTTTATCAGTGTTTTAATTCGGTTTTGAGTGTAGTTTTGAATGTAATTTCAAAATTGTGACGAAAAGATTAAGTTATTAAAGTGATCACATTTTGAGAATAAGGGACGTAGATGATAGCAAATACAGATATTTTAAAAAACAGTTTTTTTACTCAATACTCTTTTTTACATAATTATTAAATAAACAAATACTGTTGTCTAGATCATGTGGGCTTATGTATATCAATCTTAGTGCCCAAAAGTCGCAAATGACCTAGATAGATGCTGGTGCACTTTTAAATAAAAACATCTTTAAAAAAATAAAACAATAATTTAAAAAATGTTCCTAAAAAATTTTATTTCCTAGGATATTTTTCAACTGACTGAATTTGTGTTCGTTTGTATGGTTTTTCTTTATTTTGCATTACAATTTTTTTCGCAGAAAATATGTTATTGGAAAACTCTTTTCGTTTTTTTTTATAAGGTGAATTACACTTTCAATTTTATTACGATTAATCTATATTTACAACTGTACTAATTACACCTATGTAATAAGTGTAATATAGAAGTGGCATAATTATCCAATAATTTATGTAGATGAGTTCAAGGCTGGGAAACCAGTCGGCGTACAAGAATAATTTGTTGGATGATTCAGTTGCTACTCTTTTATATTTTGTAATAATATTTAATAATTACAAATAAATATCGTAAATTATTATTGCTAAATAGTTGTAGAACATAAAAGTGAATTGTGTTTAGCAACCTATTATGTAAAACAAATGAACTTATTAACTAGGTACATTTTTGAAAGATGTGTACTTTTTTCTTTAAATTTCTACGAGTTTAGAAATGAAATAATGTATTATTAAAAGATTAAAACATACAATAACATACTTGTTCAACTAGCAAAACAAATAAGTTTAGAATAAAATCGAGTTTGTAAATATCTAAGTGTTTTTCAGACGAGTTATATTCGTAAAAGAATTTTAACCTTAAAGCTGTTTTTGTTTCTAGCCCTTACGCTGCGGCACTCGTTTGAGAAGTTCGTGCCTTCAGTGCGGCGTTTTTCGGGTCTTATGGAGTTTGTGGGTTACGCTCGCGTAATAATGCGACTCCCGCACATGGGACACGAAAAATAAATGCTGAATATTATGGTTCCCGAAGTGAAAGGGCTAGTCATGTTTTTTAATTGGTATTTTAATGTAATTAGTGTATATTATATAGGTACTATTTTTCTTAGTGTGACTAGGGTTTCCAGATGTCCCGGTTTTGCGGAATTGTCCCGATTTAAGAATAACATCTGTCAATTAACTCTATTATTTATGAAGATAAATAAACCATGGTAACCACCAAAATGAATTGTTTTATATTGGAATATTTAATGGTGCATTTACTTATTTTATTTTTTACTCAAAAACGATAGGTTTTACGAGAAATATTGAAGAATAAAAAAAGTTTTTAAAGAAACAGAGCTTTCAAAAAGAATTTTTTTAAATTGTGCAAAATTCTAAATCACCAAAAAGTTCTAAAAACCAACAAGGATCGCACTTTTGAGTCCCCTGTGAAGATGGGAGATGATTGAAAATATTACTATGGGAAACTTTTTAAAGTATAAAACATCTACCGAATTCATCCAAATTTGAGAAATAAAATAAAATCGATTGTCATTCAAAATTATTTTTGTATTTGAAATACTTTTGCTTGGTGCTTTGACAGCTCTGATTTTTTTTATGAATGTTTACACCTTATAAAAAAAAACAAGAAATGTGTATATTTGAAATCATGAAGTTTTTCCACCTACATACACTTAAAAAAATGTTCGGACCCCCTCCGAATAAAGATCCTGGCTACGTCACTGTAGAGCACCCTGTATATTTTTACATCTTTGGAAAGAAAAACAAATTTTTAATACAACTAGGTACATTATTTTGAAAACTTAAAAACCTCAATATCTTTTTGTAAATTGTAATAGACATCTTGATTACTTAAATTGACTTTAAATGTTGCAAAATCCATGAAAACTAAAGAAAATCGGGTTATCCTGATTTCATTTACACCCAGTGTATATTTATATACTTTTAAAGACATTTTATCAGCAAGTTTTTAAACCCATGTCGAATTCTAAGTAATTCGTTTTTAAATGTCGCGTTAAAAAATACGGGAACTAACAAAATATATCATAGCAATATATAGGTATCTGTTCCGCTTACAGCAATTATTAACACCTCACGCTTTCAAAATAATAACATTATTGTAAACACGATATTAAAGTAATTTATGCAAGTAGCAACCTACACTAAGAGAAGATCAGAAATAAGACCATAAAAAGATGAAAAACGTTACTAGAGCGTGTTATAACTAAAAATTTCTTATAATTATTAAACGTTTCAAACTTCACACGTTCATATACTTGTAGGTTGATATTTTATGTAAATATTATTAGTTAAAACATTTTCTTAACTGTTCAAATTCAAATTACTAGCTATTAACTGTTCTTCGTGCTAAAACTGAGAATAATTTTAAAAATATATTAAGTCGATTTTGTAACGTTTGTACTATAAAGCAACTAAAAATGAATACAAAATAATTAAGTAACAATTTCCGTTACGATTTCTAATTATTGCATGTACTTGACTTTTTTTTTATCTGAGACAGATATGAAAACCCGAAAGAGAATGTAACAAATAGTTGATAGGTTCATTACTTGCAAGTAACGTGCACATAAAATACACCACTTACAATTAGAACCGATATTTTCCCAAAGTCGTTCCACGGCTATACTTACGTTAAATTGTTATTTCCTAAACCGTATTTACTACAAAGCGCAGATGCTATTAAAAATAATTAATTAACATCAGTTTGTGGTGTCGTTGGCAAATACGTTTAGTTTTTATTTAATAATGTTATACAGCCAACTGGACAGACTTATAGCGAAGCTATTATTATTGGAAGTGACAAAATTTTGTTTTTATGTGTTTTTGACCAGTATTTTTACCGCAAATATTAAGTGGAAGCGGTTTTTAAAAGTTGTCAGTGATAATTGTGGTGCTTTTTCATTTAATTAGTTTACCTTCTGGTTTTTTAACACAATAAAAAAAGACTTTGATCAGGTCAATACACCTAAAAGAATATTAGGCATTTGTTCAATTTTAATCCTTTGTAGAAGAATGCCTTAAAAAAATAACATGTTCCACATTTATTAAAGAGGCGCATAGGCAGGGCCATGCCGTGCTATGATGCAGAGAGGCGGCCGCATCAGGCGGCGCCGTAAAGGGGCGGCATAAGCAGCGAAATCAAAATTCAATAATTAAAAATCTTTACGCGACGCTTTTCTATGTTGGTCTATCTATGTTATTCCGATATTGATGTACACGATTTATGATTTATGATATTTTCCAAATTAAAATTAATAGAACACTACTTAAGAACTTCAAACAAAACTTAAAAATATGTCATTAATTTCTATTGAATCTACATTGGCTGCCACTGTAGACTACACATCACTAATTAATGAATTTGCTAAAGTTAGTTAGAAGGGTAAAACTGTAGTAGAGTGTTGTAGTAGATAGATATCATTATTTTAAAGTAGTTTATATTTTCAAAATTAAAATAGTATTCGTACAATTTGTGCAGTTTTTTTTTAATCACTATCGAAGGTTATTTTAAAGAAAAAACATGTAGGGGCCGGCATTTCGAAGACTTGCATTATACTGAGAAAATCTACCGCACGGCCCTGCGCATAGATGGTCAAATTGTGCCATTCATAACAATCAAAAAGCAAGACATCACAGACAATTAATTAAATTATTACTTTTTGATGACCTTTGAACAATTCTATTATATATATTTATTTTTTCTTTGATTTTTACAAATTCTGATGTGATGACTTCCTTGCGATTAGCTGGTATTCTGATTTAGTTGACATAAGTAACCTATATTTGATGTGATCCATAAGAAATAATGTAAAGGAAAAAAAATTAGAGGTTTAGTTGACCATTTAATGGGCTTGGAAATATTCCTTGCAAAATGTGGTGAAGCCCTATTTTGCTCAAACAAGCCATTTCTAAAAATGGGATGTCATTCAATTCAGACATTAAGGCATTAGAAATGTTTGCAGCATATGAAGATTAATTTCACCTGTTACAGTGTTAGAAAGGAAATAAAGACTGATTAATGTGTCTCCCCAAAAAGCGACCTATACCCTAATTCATGGATCATTTTGCACATGACCTTTTGCTACCCAACCCCTCCCTTCTGGTTTTCTAAGGCCCAATATCATGTATTATTTTTATTGGGTGAACCATTAAGGTGAAACACTGCTTCATTGCTAAATATTGATAAATAAAAATTTAATAAACTACCTGGGACCTGACTTTTGGCACACCCTGTACGTTAGTTCTATAAAATTTAGTTCAGAAAATGGTTCATTATTGTCTAGCTGGATTTGCTGGTAAAAAGTATCAATCTATTGCAAGTTATTCAAATGTACATAAATGTTCCTCTGTTTAAATTACACAAAATATTGAATTAATCATTTTATAATTCGTATTATTAAAAATTTATATACCTAACCATAGTAAAGTATTATCAAATGTGATAATTCTAAGATTATCACTAATCTTATCAATCTGGAATGGCTGCAAAATTGCTCTATTTTTAATTATGAATCACATACCTATGTGTAAGTATTATATGTATAGTATACTTTGTATACACTTGTTAATAGTTACGTACTTAATACAAATTTTTACAAAGTGTCCAAAATAACTTATTTTACTATTAGTATCTCCCTTAACTATAACTGAGAGTTACAAGGTTGGTTAACAAAGTTAAAAGTTGTGCAATTTCCTATTTAATGTTAATCTAAAATAAAAATGTTCTAAACTTTTTTTGACTTTTTTTGACTCAAAAGTTATTAAAAAAAACTTAGTTTTTCAATTTTTGTTTCTTTGATTTTAATGATATCTTATTTGTAACTAAAAGCTCTTCTTCAAAAAAACATCTTATTGGCTGCAGGCTGATCAAATTGAATCTGTGTTCGACCTTTATTAATATTTTTTATGGTATTTTTGCACCTTATTCTATCGATTTTACATTATAAAAATGTTATTATATTTTCTAATAGGTATACATTAGAGTATAATGTTTTGTTACACCGATAATTAAACCTCATTTTAATTATTGTTACTTTTTTTATAGTAATACAAGATGATGGATACTGTGTGGGCACGTGACCCCGATGAGGGGTTCGTGATTAGCCGCATCATTGAATTGCTACAAGATGGAGCTGAAGTTATACCACTGGATTCGAAACTTCCCAAACGTTTATGTACTTTCGATGACTTATATCAGGCTGGTGACTATAATAAAGAATACGATGACAATTGTAAGTGTTTTCAGTCGTATACTGGATAATTATTACCAAAGAAATGTTTTAGGTGAAATGATATATTTGAATGAAGCTAGTCTGTTGAATAACGTTCGTAGAAGATACTATAGAAATAAAATATATGTGAGTATAGGTTTATCATGTTAAGCGGCCCCCCCTACATGATCAATATTATTGCGGCAATATATTGCAAAATATTTTTTCTTGATGCTCCAAACAGTGCAATATTATTGTCCAATTTTTAGTTGAAGTTTGAATTTTGTGCAGTTAACATGTTGAGCGATACCGAAGCTAGTTGTGTGGCTGTTTGCTTAAGAAAAAAAAATCGAGGAAAAGACGCAAATGGATGAAGCAGTGGTTTTAGTAAAGAAAGCAGTACACTCATGAAAATTTATTAAACTAAGATTAAGTGAACCAAGTGATTTTCGAAACTTTTTGCGATTAGACGGTTCCTCATATTGTTAATTTTTTTAAAATTCTATTGCTGTAATCCTTGCACTTAACATCCCACAGAGCTGGTAAACTATGATAAACTTCAATAGACTCTAAAATAAATTTTCTGTTCTCTTCCTTTAACTTGGACATTTTTGACGATGTTTACTCTACAAAGTTTTGGTTAAAACTGAATCAATATTGCACAATGTTGCACACAGACGATGCAATATATTTCATATTGCGCAATAAATATCTAAAAATTTTGAATTCACTCAATATATTGTGCAACCTTTCAATACGATCCACAAACGGCCAATATTATTGTGCAAAGAGCAATATTGCACAATAATATTAATGGTGTAGGGGTCGCTTTAAGTAAACTGCTGAAATTCAAAAGAATAACTATTTTTAGTACTTATTTATAATTCTGAAGGATTTTTATAACTCGTAAATGATAAAATTGCATTTATCTCGGGACTTGGGTGATAAACAAATGAGTAGATAAAATCATTTTACTATGGACAAAAAAATTTACGTTGATGACAACTACATCTAACAATAAGATTTTTTAAATTTTGTTATTTTAGGTTTTCGTCCGTACTTAATATTTAAAAGATTTTTTTTAATTAAAATTTTTCAGTATCTTAATTATCTCATTTTGTTCAGGTATTAGCTCTAAATGTTAACAAACTCTCAAGGGTTGCGTAAATAATTGGACCACCCTGAATATTTAGTAGCTTAAAATATAAATTAAATTTTTATAGTTGAGTAAATGTTATTACATTTCTAGTGGGAGTCAATTAATTTTTTTTATGTATGTATACTTAGTGGCCGTAGCTAAATTCACAATAACAATGACCTGTCAATTTTGGTCAATTTTAGTCAAGTCATGTAGGCGAATCTCTTTTGCATATTACACCAAAGTAATAACTATATACAGAGTGTACAAAAAGTAACGTAACGGATCAATATCTCGTCTTGTGGCAACTTTACAAAAAAAAGTTTCGAATAAAAGTTGTTTGTGGTAATTTACTACATAACCTAAAATTATTTTCAACTATACACAGTGTTTTGTTTATGCATACCGATACGTCACTTTGTTTTCTTAAATAGAACACCCTGTATATTTTGCACTTTTTAGATGCAGAATTAAATTGTCTTTCAAAATGTATAGGGTTTTATGTGTCTAAAATCAATCGTTTTTGAGTTAAGTTTTTATGAAAATTTTGACAGAAACTGGAGTAAAAAAATATTGATATTTCACAACATAGCAATTTCAAAACGAATTCCTTTGAAATTTTGTTCGACAATAGTATCACAATGACTGCTGACTAGTTAAAATTTTAAAATATTACACAGGGTGTTTTTTATGCTCGGTCCAATTGGTTAAACTTCAAACACGGATAAGTCAATTTTTTTAAATAAAACACCCTATATATTTTTACATGTTCTTATCGATAATTTAATTATCTTTAAAATTTGTTAAAGGTCTATTATGTCTAAAATTAATATTTCTGGAGTTATTGCGGTTTTCAAGATAATTAATGGGCACAAACAAAATATTTAATAGAAACGTTTGCGTTTGAAATGTTTGAAGATATAAAACGCTGCAGTTTTTGTTAATAAATGGTTTATTATTACTTAGAAAGTTAATAAATATTGCTAAAAATATATTTAAGAGTTTAACTGTAGAGCAAAACCCAAAACTTTTATAACTTTACTTTAAAAAATGCACTTGGAAATAATTAGAAATTTGTAGAGCTCTAACGAAATTTATAAACGACATTTGACCGTACAAAATGTTAATATTAATCTCAAAAAAATTATCCTAGTAACTAAAATAATATCCCAGCAACTATTCACTTTTTGTAATCGATCAATATACTTAATGAGTGAGGCTTTATTTGCTTTAATTAAAGAACAATTTATGTTGTTTTTTTATAATGAAAGGACCAGGTGTTGCCAGTATCATGTACGTAAATAAATAAGTGATGTGATAAGTTTGACTATCAGCATAAAATTACGATGCAGAACAATTTTATCTAGATATAACATATTTCAACTAAGGAAATGGCACTCAAACTCTTATACCAAACTAGTTTTAAGTAATAAACCATGTGGTCAATGAGTGAATAATAAAAATTGTTATTCAAAATTGAAAGACACATCTTCTTTCATTTTGAAACATTACTCTTAATACTATATTAATTGATTACATGAACAATATTGTATTTATCTAATAATACATATATTTCTAAATAAAATTTCCCTAATATTCATATATATTGTACAACACTTCAGAAAATAATATTTCCAAGATAATATTTTGTAATACATATTATTAAGCTACATACCTAAATCATTAAAACCCAGCTAATTAAATAGCATATATAGCATATAGCTAAATTTCCAAGAGACATAGGTACTCAAAATCATTATTTATTGTTACTTGTACATTCTTATGTTGATTCACATTTTAAAAAAATTGGATGTTCAATTTTAAAATTCTCTAATCAGTAGACTTTGGATGAGTTAGCTTTGCTGTCAATTTATAAATGATGATCTGTGGCATTATAAAGTGAAAGGAGTTTAACTTTAAAAGTATGTAACAGTTATGTTGGCTAATTAAATTTACAGTGATCATCTGCATATAAGATGCATTTAATGTACTTATTTGCAATTCAAATTTATTTTAAGGAGTAAATGTAAATAAAATTTTAAAAAAATATATGTGAAGCTCGAAGAACAAGTATTGTTAAAAGTATATATCAGGGTGTCCCAAACACGAGGCCTAACAAGAAAATTGTTGATATTAAGAGCTTGGTTAAATTAGGGAAAAGTTGTACAATTTAGTTCTTCATCTGATAGAAAAATTCTTTTAACTCTTTTAATTTAAAAGTTACTTGGGAAAAAATAGTACCCAAAATTTTTGATGCATACAGTCACATTACACATTATTCATGGAATTTATAAAATTGTTTTTAAAGCGGGCTTCAGACGATCAGTATATATTGTCAATAAATAAATATTGACAAACTGCATTTGCCTCACACGATCAATATTTATTGACAATACATTTAGTTTAAGTTTGACAGTCAACGATGTTGTATCGAAAGAAAGCTTGTGTTGCTATTATGGTGGTTATCGGTAAAAACCCAAACAAAATTATGAGCAAAGAAATGGTTAAATGAAGTTCATACTACCACCCCAAAAGATTTTCAAAATTATTTTCGCATGACTAGCACGTCTTTCAAGTAACTATTTATTTAGTAGAACCAGCTATCGTGGAACAAGATTAGTTGTGTTTATGGAAAAGTATGATTTTGATACTTTTAAAAACGATTAGCATACTTGTTGACTGTAGCTCTTCTCGATGCAAAGCGAGGTATTGTCAATAATCGCTGTCAAATGGTCAATATTTATTGTCAATGTTAAAAATATTTTGCTTTTCATTAAACCACCCCATCAATATTTGAAATATTGACAATATGTCAATATATACCATCAAACGTTCAATAATATTGACAATACTGAAATATTGACAATATATATTGATCGTCTGAAGCCCGCTTAAGATAAATAGGATGGCCATGCCATATTTAGCCTGGAATTTTAGACACCCTGTATATATTCTTAATATATGATTTAAAAGTTATTTGAGACTACCTGAAATACAGACATAGAAATACTAACATAAACAAAATGGAAGTTGAAAATAGCTTTGTGTATAGCAGTTCATTAATGATATACCAAATTTATTGAAAAGCAACCTGAATATTCTGTTTTGTTGCTTATTTTTGATATAATGCTGTGTGGAGGATAAAGAATAAGTTTAAATATCACTTAAGTTATCAGTATTCTCTCGCCGGTTTCTAACAGTTTTAAAAACCCATGTTCCATGTTATTTTAAAATTAAGAAATCCACATAATTAATTACGAAATAATAATTGATTTTGATGTAATTAATTAATAATAAAGCTTAAATTCATTAAATGTTGGTAAATTAATTGATAATTGAAAAGTTATTAGGCCTTATCTTCATCATCCATTTTTATGTAATAATTTTTTAGTATATTAAATAATGCGATGTTTTTTTTTTCAGTCTTATGTTGCAAACATCTTAATAGCAGTAAATCCTTATACAGAAATTCCGGAAATGTACTCTTCAGCAACAATACGTAATTATCAGGGCAAGTCCTTGGGCGAAAGACCACCACATGTATTTGCAATGGCAGATAAAGCGTTTAGGGACATGAAAGTTTTCAAACAATCACAATCGATCATTGTATCTGGAGAATCTGGAGCTGGAAAGACTGAATCAACCAAACATTTGTTAAGATTTTTATGTCACAATTGGGGCACAAGCGCTGGCCCAATAGAACAAAAAATTTTAGATGCTAATCCAGTACTGGAAGCATTTGGAAATGCTAAAACTACTCGTAATAATAATAGCTCTAGATTTGGGAAATTCATAGAAGTGCATTTTGATAATAAATTTCATGTGGTTGGTGGACATATTTCGCACTACCTATTAGAAAAATCGAGAATATGTTGTGCTACTGGAGATGAAAGAGGATATCATGTATTTTACTTGCTTATGGCTGGTGCTCCAGATAATCTTCGACAAAAACTGCATCTTACACAACCAGATCATTTTAGTGTAAGTACTGAACATATTATGTAAACATAGCTTTAGCAGTTTAATTAGCTTTTGTTATTGGTAAATGTTTCTGAGATCTTCATGGCAGTAAAATTATTTTGGGCAAACTGTATATTAATATGTATATTTATATATTTCAAGTATCTGAAAAATGGATGTACAAGATATTTTGCCACCCCTGCAAGTGCTAAAAAGTTGTCTGCTGATCAAAAAAGTGCTGCTCATTCGAAACAAGAACACCTCAAAGATTCCATTGTGGATGACATCGAAGATTTTAGTGTTTTGGATAAAGCCTTGTCAACTTTGGGATTAAATGATGCTGAACGACTGCAAATCTACTCCATGGTAGCTGCAACATTACACTTGGGTAACGTAGAATTTGAAGATAATCCTGAAGATACAAGAGGAGGATGCAGAGTTTCACAAGGTAGTGAAAAGTCACTTATTATTGCCTCAAAGTTATTAGAAATAGATGGAACTGAACTTCGACAAGCTCTTGTTTCCCGTGTTATGCAAAGTGCCAGAGGAGGTGCAAAAGGAACAGTCATTATGTAAGTATTTTGCTTCAGAAATACACAATATTCACTCTTTATTTTCTTAAGTGGGTCCTCTTGTACTTTTCAGTGTTGAAGTATATTTTCCCAATTCTTAATTATACTTTTCCACCTTTTTCTATTGTTGACTAACTGTGACACATCTCTGAAACTGACTGTTTTTTTTTTGTTATTGCCTCCCTTCATTTTCCCCATTTAGTTCTTCATCACCTTCTCTCTTTTCAATCTTCATTTTTCATCTCATTTTTACGTACCTACTTCTAGCTAGTGTAATAAATATCCATCCTGGCCATCTAAGTTGGTTTGAATCCACATTTTCTTTATATCTTTCACTCTTAAACTTTTTAATTTTGTAATTACTGAGCTTTTTAATATTCATATTAATAGGTAAAGCATTATAAAAGTGTTTGTAAAAAAAAAACAAATTTAATGAACATTTTTATTTGATTTTTTTTTTCAATACAAAAAAAGCCACAGTAATTTTTTCTCCATTTAGGGTGCCTTTAAAAGTGTATGAAGCCAACAATGCCAGAGATGCCTTAGCTAAAGCAATTTATAGTAAATTATTCGACTACATTGTAAAACGTATTAACGAAAGCATTCCATTTCAAGCATCTAGTTATTATATTGGTGTTCTAGATATTGCAGGATTTGGTACGATACAATATATATTTATTGCAAACTTCTTAAGTGCTTTAACATTTTTTTGCAGAATTTTTTACCGTCAATAGTTTTGAACAGTTTTGTATAAATTATTGTAATGAAAAATTACAGCAATTCTTTAATGAAACTATTCTAAAATTTGAGCAAGAATTATATAAGAGAGAAGGTTTGAATGTTCCAGAAATTAAATTTGTTGATAATCAAGATTGTATTGGTATGTGTATTAAATATTGTAATCTAAATAGATTAATGTTATTTTTTCAAATTTTACCAAATAGATCTTATTGAAACTAAAAATAATGGCATCCTTACACTCTTGGATGAAGAATCTAAACTTCCTAAGCCATCATATGTACACTTCACCACAGAAATACATTCCCATTGGCCAAATCATTTCCGTCTAAACTTGCCAAGATCATCAAGACTGAAGGCACATCGTAGTATTAGAGATGATGAAGGTTTTTTAATAAGACATTTTGCAGGAGGCGTTTGTTACCAAACTGTACGTCTTTGACAAAATTACACACTTTTAGTGCTTTGTTACCTATTATAATTGTAGGTACAATTTATTGAAAAAAATAATGATGCTTTACATGCATCCCTTGAAGGAATTATTCAGGAAAGTTCTAACAAACTTATACAATCGCTTTTTTCCATAGCCAATACTCAAAAAGGAAAACTTACATTCATTAGTGTTGGAAATAAATTTAAAACACAACTTGGTGAACTTATGGAAAAACTAAGAAGTAACGTACGTTAATTCAAACAATAATTTTGTAGTTAAATGTTTAAAGCAGTGTTTCTCAAGGTGTGGTCCGGGGACTCCTGGGGGTCCTCTGAGCCTTTTATTATGTTTAAAATCATTCAGCTTTAGTTACCAAACTAATTAAAAACAAAATATTGTCTACTAACAGCCGTATTCATAGTCCTTCCTTATCTTAAGGATTGAGGAAGCTTCAAGAAAGCTCGCAACCTCCATTGAGATAAGGTAGCCAATGAGGTTCCTTGTTCGGTCAAGGTAGATTTATGAAACATGAAACGAGGAATAAGGAATCCTTATTCCTCAAGGAAGGACTATGAATACGGCTGGAAGCAATTCTTTGGGATCCTCTGTAAGCTTTTAATTTCGGAAGGGGTCCTCAGAGTAAAAAGTTTGAGAAACACTGATTTAAAGCATCATTTTTTAACGTAGTTATAGTAATCATTCGTATAAAACACACTCAGCAAATTAAGTTTGATTGAAATGTTGCATGCGGCTTTGTCCTTATATTGACCAAAATTATTGCAAATTTTATTTACAGGGTACAAATTTTATACGATGTATTAAACCTAACAATAAAATGATTGACCAAAAGTTTGACGGTGCATTGAGTTTAATGCAACTGAAATGTTCAGGCATGAACCACGTCCTAGGACTTATGGAACATGGATATCCAAGTAGGGCCCCTTTTAATGAACTGTATCAAATGTATCAAGAATATTTGCCCAAAGAGTTGCGTCAATTACCAGCAAGAACATTTTGTGAAGTAAGTTATAAATTTTTATGTAGTCAAAAGTTCTAAACAATGATTTTCAGGCAATGCTGCATAGTTTGAAACTTCACGAAAAAGAATTTAAATTTGGTGTTTCCAAAGTATTTTTCCGTCCAGGGAAATTTGCAGAGTTCGATAAAATCATGAGGTCTGATCCGGAAAATCTAAAAGCTATAGTAGCGAATGTTCAGAAATGGTTAATTAAATCTAGATGGATTAAGTCTGCTTTTTGTGCTCTGACTGTGATTAAATGTAAGTATTTCGGTTGCAGACCAGTCCATGATTTAATCTGTAATTAACACGTTAACTGCCAAATGAGTGATCCGGGCGCCTCGTGAGTTACATACAGGGTGAGTCATTAGTGGCGGATCGGTCGATTGTGGCTAAACGCTTTGAGATAGAAAGTTGATTCTAACGGTATTCCATACAGTTTTTTCTTCCGAACACGATAAAAATATTTTGAAATATACAGGGTGAGTCACCTCTCTGGAACCAATAGCAACTTTTATATTTCAAACAACACCTCATTTTTTATTTAATATTCTTGACCACCTTCATTTAAGCTTTACATCGATATAAAATAGTACAGGTTTTTATGAGGCCTTGTCACTAAAAAAAAAAAAAAAAAAAATTTTCAAGGTTTTAAGTCTATTAAAAATATTCACCTGAAGTCATTTTTCGAAGCACAGAGTTGTAATTTGGTAAGGACATGCAGAAAACATTGCTCTATTCGCTCGATATGAAAAAGTTTGAATCACGCGTACAGGTGTTCATAAATAGGTGGCAACTTTCCTGATTTTCAAAAGCTCGTAATTCAACTTTTTCAAATGCAAACCCCTGTATTTTCTTATGTCATCGAATTCGTCTTTAAGAGAGCTTCTTTTTTTGTTAAGTATGTCCTATACCCAAAACTCATACTTTTCGAGATATTCGACTTTTTTTTTTTTCTAATCGTTATTAAAGCAAATAGGATGCCATGGAAATCGAAAAAGCTGACTATTCACTTCACTAACGTCAAAAACTTGTCATTTATTTCTTGAATTATAGCATTTCCACAATTAATTTCACTTTACAAGAGCAAATTAATATGGTTTATTGCTTCAGAGAAGGCGAAAGATATCCTTTGCTGGCGGCAAGGATTTACGCACATTTTGATTAATATGCACTTATAGGCTAACTAGTTTATTCAATTTCATATAGTAATGATTTTTTTATGTTCTATTATTTTATTTACAGAATTTATTTAATGTTTTTTTTTGTTGTTTCAACAAATAATTTGTCTTTCATTTTCCATTTTTCTTCGCGCTCCCTTTAAGGTTTAGAAACACTAGTAAAGTTCATAACAATAATAAAATTGATTTGGTTGCCAATTTATTTATTGCTTATAAGTGAATCCACAAGACTAAAGTATCTACCTACTATTAGTAATTAAATACACGAAACAGTGAATAAACCATGTCAATTTGCTCTTGTAAAGTGAAATTAATTGTGGAAATGCTATAATTCAAGAAATAAATGACAAGTTTTTGACTTTAGTGAAGTGAATAGTCAGCTTTTTCGATTTCCACGGCATCCTATTTGCTTTAATAACGATTAGAGAAAAAAAAGTCGAATATCTCGAAAATTACGAGTTTTGGGTATAGGACATACTTAACAAAAAATGAAGCTCTCTTAAAGACGAATTCGATGACATAAGAAAATACAGGGGTTTGCATTTGAAAAAATTGAATTACGAGCTTTTGAAAATCAGGAAAGTTGCCACCTATTTATGAACACCTGTACGCGTGATTCAAACTTTTTCATATCGAGCTAATAGAGCAATGTTTCTGCATGTCCTTACCAAATCACAACTCTGTGCTTCGAAAAATGACTTCAGCAGAATATTTTTAATAAAGACTTAAAACCTTGAAAAATTTTGAATTTTTTTTTTTTTTTTAGTGACAAGGCCTCATAAAAACCTGTACTATTTTATATCGATGTAAAGCTTAAATGAAGGCGGTCAAGAATATTAAATAAAAAATGGGGTGTTGTATTTGAAATATAAAAGTTGCTATTGGTTCCAGAGAGGTGACTCACCCTGTATATTTCAAAATATTTTTATCGTGTTCGGAAAAAAAACTGAATGGAAAACCGTTTAGATCAACTTTCTATCTCAAAGCGTTTAGCCACAATCGACCGATCCGCCACTAATGACTTACCCTGTATAACTCCATGCTGTTTGGTTCAGAAGCCATGTGCATTGTATAAACTTGAGGCTGTTTGCTAAGGCATTGCCAAAAAACAAGTGTGGCATAGGGGACTATTTTATGCATTTTGGTGTGTCCCCAGGGACCCACTCATTTTTTCCAACGTAGCAGTGAACGTGTTAAAAAATTAAAAACATTTTTAAAAGTAATTTCTGTTTGTAGTAAAAAACAAAATTATATATCGCCGTCAAGCTTTAATTATTATGCAAAAAACTGTACGAGGCTATCTAGTAAAAAAGAAGAATGAACCAAGAATAAAAGGCTTAAAAAATATAAGAGGACTAGATGGAAAACTAAAGCAATTGAAAAGTGTGGCAAGCCAACTTAAAAAAGATAAAGAAAGCAGCACAAATGAAATTAATCATATAGAAAGTGAAGTTGCAACTGCCATCGATAAAATTAAGGTATTTTTTCTCCCTATTCTTAATAGCATTTTGTATTATTTGAATTACATGTAATATTTTTTCATAGAAACAAAATAATATCACTGCTGCAGCAGTCGATCAGATGTACAAACAGCTTTTAGACAAAGTTGACAAACAAATGACAATCTTACAAAAACGTGTGCAAGACCAAAAGAATGCCGAAGAACAAGAGCGTCTACGCAAAATTCAAGAAGAAATGGATCGAGAACGTAGGCGCAAAGAAGAAGAGGAAAGGAGAATTAAAGAAGAAGAAGAAATCAAGAGGCAAAAAGCTGAAATTGAATCACGTAGAAAACAAGAAGAAGAAGTACGAAGAAAACAGGTATTTGAATGTCTTTGTAGTTTTTTCAGAATTATGTTTGTTTTTGTGTAGGAAGAAGCTGATAAGAGAGCAGCGCTGCAAATTCAAGCACAACAAGAAAAGGAAGCACTTGAAGAACGCAAGTACCAACAGCAACTGGAACAAGAGAGACAAGATCATGAACTGGCTGTCCGATTAGCTCAAGAAAGTAACGGGCAGCTGGAAGAAAGTCCACCACAAAATCGAAAGTACGTAGAAAAATGTAAATTACATGTAGTTTGTGTATTTTGCACAGTTTTCTTTGTGTTAGTGTAGTATACATGTGAAAAGCTTAAGACTTTAGTTTTAAAAAGCCTTTGGAGTATTTAGAAAAATAAAGCTAACGAAATACAAAAAACTTATTGATATCGTCCAAATTTAAAAATGCTTCTGTAGAATAATAATTTAATAAATTGTCTGATTATATTTACAAAACTAATGTCTAAAGCTGTATATAAATGTACATATTTTGGTGGCAGCTCACTGTCAATGCTTGTTGTTTCCATGATTCAGCGGTGGAATCGACTACACAGGTCACTCCCAGAGACTCAACAGGTATTATATAAGTACTTTGACAGCATTTATTAAACTAACAATTCATACCACATATTAACGACAACATTCTGTATGAAAAACATTTATTACAAGGAAATTTTGAAAGTAATTAGTCACTGAACAACATTAATTTTTTAGAATCATTAATTGTGTCTAATTTTACTTATCTTAATTTGTTTTTCACAAAGATTAAACTAAAATTCCTAATTTTCGATTTTTTTTATAATTTCCGGAAATGATTTGAAAAACTTTAAATATACAGGGTGGTGCTTTTTTCGATGCTCACCATTGCTATCTTGGAAACGGTAAGAGATACAAGGTCGGTTAAATTAGAGAAAAGTTGCACATTTTTATGGCGATTGAGAATCTGAAAAGAAATCCTGGATATTTTGATTCGTTTTAGATTTATTACAAAAAAACTGAAAAATGTGATTTTAGAAAAATATTATTATCTTCCCTACCGTTGACGCTATTTCATTTAAACTTGGTAACTTTATGTTTTTGACCGTCCTGGGTTTGATGACGTCAACAGAAATTTTCTAAGCCTTCTAGATTTCAAGTTGCGATAGTCAACTTTTTTATTTCTTATGGCCGCCATATTGGATTTTTACACCATCAGACAGACAAAAAAATTTGCTTTTCAGATTGGTAACCAACATACCTTTTTTCTTTCAAAAAACTTGTTGAAATTTTAAAATTTGTGTAAATAATTCATAAAATCGAGAATGCTCTGAAAAACAATTGAAATTATAATATAAATCAAAGTTACACAACATTTTATAGGTCTAAT